>CM076583.1:557880040-558167778 GCA_034641835.2 Pinus albicaulis | reverse complement strand
CCTTAGCTCTCCCTTCACCTTCTCCCCCTCCTAATCTTTTGTGGCCTTTTGCATCCTTCCCTACTTGTCTTCATCCTTTGGATGCTTTGTGGCCCATTTTTCTTAGCTCCACTCCCTTTGCTTTGGTCACACTATTAGGTAAGTCACATTTAGGTTGTTAACTAGGGTATGGCCCTACTCAAGATAACCTCCCTAGTCTCGGTTAGCTATTGTTTCCTTCCAGAGATGTTCTCTCGATTGTTTGTGTTCCATAGCATGCAACTATAGAGCCCCTTTTACAGTAGTGTTGTCTCCTCCCTTCGCTTCCCTTCCCTCTACTAGTACATTGTTGGCATTGTCCTCCTTTATGCTCGTACTCACCCTAGGTTGATGTTTTCCAACTCCTAGACTTACATCAACTCCTCATTGAAATATGTAATATCCCCAAAGGGAAATAAACTAAAGAATAAATGTAAATATGCCGTACGTATATAGAAATGCAATGTTTAACTGCATCATGGAACAATACACATAGAATGCCGTAAAACCGAGCCATTTTATTAATCCTCTGAAAAGTACATTAGAGAGGAGTACAAAATAATCAGAATGAGTGCACCTATCCTTGCCCTAGGCAAGTGGAGACCCTCTCAGAAAAAATAGGAAATGGGCTGTCTGTGCATCCCGGTTCTTTGGGATAAACTAGCTAGGGGCTGATCCCCTTGCCGGAATGAGCTAAAAATCTACAGATCACCTATACTCACTGCTCCGGACAAAACCCAGAAACCATTTACCAAACGGACCACCTCCGAAAATCGCCCCCGGAAACCCTCCTCCTACAAAAACGCTGGGCCTCCAGGAAAGGCACAGAAGCTCAAGAAATATGCTGAGAAAAGGGGCTGAATCCTCCTGCAAATCCTCCAGATAAGATAACCAAACTCCTCAGGGCTGAAAACACTGAAAAACGCTGCCAAAACCCACACACATGCTCCTGCTCATCAGATCAGCGTCTTCCTAGATGAATCAGCGTCCTATATGCTCAGATCTGCTGGATCTGAAGCCTCAAATCCAGATCTGCGTCCTATCCCTCCAGATCTGCGTCCTCCTATATCAGATCTACTGCTATCTCCTCAGATCTATGCTAGATCTGCCAATATCTCCTCAGATCTGCAACCTCAAAGGCTGGATCTGATGTTATCTCTTCAGATCTAGGCTGGATCTGCCAATATCTCCTTAGATCTGCAATCTCCTCAGCTGGATCTAATGCTATACTTCCAGATCTGCACCATACCAAACTAGATCTGCAATTATCTGCTCAGATCTATCATCACCAAGGCTGGATCTATCACTGTAACCCTCAGATCTGCGTCCTCCTCTTCAGAACTGGACAGCGTCCTCACTTTCAAGGCTAATCGGCGTTTTCTCTGCTCCTGAAACAGCGTCCTTCCTCCTCTGAACTGCGCAGCCACAAGAGGGCTCCTCCTTCTCCAAAACTGCACCAGAAACTGCTGCTACTCTGCTACTGAAACTGAAAGGTGAACTCAGAACAAAACCTTACTAGGGCGGGCACTCGAAGTCCCCCGAAGCTAAGGGTGAAACCAGAAATAACCTTACCAGGGCAGGCACTCGAAGTCCCCCGAGGCTAAGGGTGAGATCTCCGACCGGAGACACTCGTGCACTAAGCAGTGCTGCAGACCGACTAAACAACCGGCGTGCTGAAGCAGACAAAGTCTAGCTATCAATAAGAATATCAAATCATGAATGATCCAAATGAGGTGAGAACCTCTCCTTTTATAATGCCAAACTCCCTCCAAAACTAAACTCTCCTTTGACCTGCGCAGTTTACCTTGGGTCAGCCTGATGCCTCCCCTATCATACTCATGTGGACCCCCAAGGCCCCCTCTTTAAGTTATAACGTTAATCAACTAGGAAAACACTTTATTTTATAAAGTGAGGTGACTAAAGTGAGGTGACCCCTCTTATTTCTCACTTTATTTATTATTTCTAACTAAAGCGGCAAAATTAACCAAAAATGAAATATTCCAATTAGCAAGGCTAATTGGGAATATTACAGTCTCCCCCGGCAAAACGTTGCTTGTCCTCAAGCAACTGAAGTGATGGATGCTGTAAAGTCTGCTCGCTCTCCCAAGTGGCATCCTCATCCGGCCAAAATTGCTTGTTCTCAAGCAATGCTTGAACAAGCCTACTCTCTAGCTGATGCTCCCTGCCGATACTGCAAAATGTGCCTGGGTCCCACTGAAACCTCTCTGTCTCCTGCATCACCCTGATATGAAGGGATATCTCAATGCCAGGATCCCAAACTGGCCTCTCATGGTACCAGAGAATCAATAGTCCTCCCGGATCCCATCCGCCACTGTGGCCAATAATAGCCCAAGTCCCATAACTCGGACTGCTCACTGCCTCTGGCTATGACTAAAGACCATGACTGCTGCGGTTCTGCATCTATGAATGTGTAAGTTGTCCCATCGACTGTGTACCAGCTCATCATCTCTCTCCACTCAAGGCATGAGGTGGGGAACATCTCTCTCATGTGGATCCTCCATCCCCAAGCAATCATCCAAACCAACTGAGCCACCTCCCGACAAGGCAACCCCTGAAAATCTCCTCCCACCTCAAGCTCCGGTAATGAAGGCGAGCTGAAAGTCTGATCTTGGGCTGCAAAATCATTGCCCTTCAATGGCAAAGTGAAGAACAATCCTCCAAGGAAGGTCCCTCCAACAACGAAGAACAAGCTGGCCCACAACAATTCATCCATGAAGAATAGGACATGTGCTTCATGGATCATCCTAATGAGATGTTTGTTGAAGGTGTTATATGAGGATACATAATGCAAACAATCCCTCACAAGGATACAGCGCAGTCTCATCCACTGCAACCTCAGAAAATCACATGGCAAGCAATGTACAAGATCCATCACATCTACTAATGGATAGTAAATGGCTGAATATGACAACAACATAGGGCCAAACACTTGCCCATGGCTATACAATGGATGAATATCAATCTCATGGCCCACATCAAAAGAGAACACATATGTAGTAGTGGTGGCCATGCCTCCTCCCATGCTCCTATTAGAACATGTAGTGCAGAAAATACTCAAAGGCACATTCAGCTCATGTGTCTCTTTCATAATCAAGCCTCCCATACAAATATGACCATATGCTGGAAGTAAGATGGCACATGGATCCGCAAATGAGTCCTCCATAGTGTTTTGGCATGTTATGAAGAAGAATGAACCATGTGCTGCAAGAAGATAATCCTCCTCATGCTTGGAAACCCAAGTCACGAAGAATATGCCATAGATGTCTCTATCATCATTACCTCCTCTTTGTGCAACAAATATGAAGTGATCCTGGGACCTATGGGTTATAGATCCACCATATCTCTGCTGCGCACACTCCATCCATAATGTTCTGCTCCAAGGTGACAACACTGGGGGCTCATGCAAATAAGCTCCTGTCAATACAAGACTCTGTTCTCTGACATGCTCCCTGTCAGAGACTCCTCTAATACTGCTGCAACAAGTGTGGAGTACTCCCCAAGATGGAAGTGCTTCCCTGTCATCATCAAAGATTAAGGAGATAGTGCCATCCCCTCTTCCTGCAACATCATGCAAGGTGTGAGAGCAAATCTGCCCTTGCTCTCCCAGAAACAAACCAAGCAACCAAACAATTTGCTGCCTCCCCATACTTCCATCATACAACTCATGTGATGAAGACATAATGAGTATCATAGCAACACCATGCATACATACTCCATGCTGCTCAATGATGCACGTATCCAGCCATCTTTCCTCCACCCTCCAACTCTTAGGAAGAGTGTTTGCCAAGAGATGGCCAAACTCTTTCAAGAGTAACCAGCGCAGCCAAGCCTCCTGCTGCCTGGTAGCACAGATCTGCAAGTAGCCTCCTAGCTCCTTGCTCATCATCCCCATCCACTCAATCACTTGTGGATGCCTCCTCCTCCTCATCCTGGTACTCCTCCCATGAGGGCTACCATCCTCCCAAATCAAATTTCTGATTTTGCACTTCATGGGATTTTGAAGTATGAACTTCTCAAGGATCAATGAGACCCCATCAAGAATCAAATAGGTGGTAGGCAAAAACCTCCCATCATGATGTGTATGGCTCAAGGGATGTCCAACACAAGCATGAGAGATGTTATCCATCCGAAGATGTCCCCCATCTTCTATCTGCTCTTGCGAGAAGGAAAGAAAGTCATTGCACCCCATGGTGTGTCGAAGTGCATCTCTAGTGAGATCTCTCCTTGAGACCTCCCCTTCATCCATAGTCTGCTCCACCGAGTACCAACTCAAAACCTCTCGCCATCCAATCTCCACACGTGGCTGCTGTACCCTGTACAACTCTGATCGTCTCATACCACTATCCAAGTCAACATATGAGACCTGACTAGGTGGCTCTGCCTCTCTCTCTCCAACGGAAGGAGATGCTCCAACAACACTACTAGTCCCATCCCTGCATACCTGAAGGGGAATGATCTGATGCTGCAATGTGCCCTCAGGTTGTACCATCAGGGAATCCAGCTGTTCCCCAATGCGGACCAACTTGGCCGCCGACTTGGCACAAGTCCCTCTCATACCCTCCAGCTCCTGGTCCTGCAACAAAATGGTCTCCCGTACTGACGCGGCCTTCTCCCTCAAAACTCGAAGGTCCGTCCGAAGCCGATGATACCTCTGTCTGCGACCATCATCCGATCCCTCTGTATCTCCCAATGCCTCATTGACAATGGATATATCTCCTGATATCTCACCCGTCTGTCGTGTGCTGCTACCACCCGAAGACTCGGACATGGCTTCAGTCATCACCTCAGTGGATGGCTCTACCGGGGTAGGCTCTACCTCCTCCACTACGATATCAACCGGCACGGTCAAGGAGGACTCTAATGATGGTGAGTCCTGTGTCACACTAGGTGTATCCTCGAACTCCCTACGATCCTGTGTGTCCTCATCCTCCAAGTGCGAGGTAACCATTTTAATGGTTTTCCTCTCCGATACTCGGTCAAGCTGGAAAGAGGTATCCAACTTGTCCACCCAAGACTTGGCCGTAGTCTTCTGGGAACCATCAAACATCGGCAAATGAAATTTGCTTGCTGCACGGTGACTCTCACGGTGGGAGCCATGTCCCTTGTTTCGCTCCCGATCATAAGACTTGCCGCCACATCGGAACTGGATATATTGATTAAAAGGGAAAGCGTCCATGAATTCCTGACCCAGGCTCTGCCACTCTGCAAAAATGGCTGCATGTTGAGCTAGATTATCCCTCTGTGCACCTCTCCTACTCCTGTCTCTGTGTCCTCGGGTGTGAATGTGGGCATATAGGGTCTCTGCGCTGTCACAATGGGAATAGCGTCTGGTTTGTAGCGAGACACTCCCGATCCTTCTCCCACCTGGAGAACCCTAGGGGGTTCTCTCTGTGTTACCTCTACAGCTGCAATCCTCTTGGATACATCCTGCATGAATGTATCCATCTTCTCAGCCAACTTCACAATTATGTCCTCCATTGGATCCTGCTGCTCTGTGTCCCTCACAGGCTGCTCAGAAACTGCACGGCTGCTGCAAACCATACTTCTACTTAACTTTGACCTCCAATTTACCCATTGGAAACTACTCAGAAAATTCCAGGAATTTGGGAAGGTGATCCTTGTCCAAAACCCAGAAAAACCCAGAAAACGTTTTTCCTAATTCCAAACTTCAAAATTTGACCCTTTTTATTTTGGCCCTTTTTCCAACTGCGTTTCTGGTATTGCAACTGCTATTGCTCTGTATGATCCTTTTCTGATGCCATAGACCACAGGCTGAGCCAGAATTATGCTTTGATACCACTGTAATATCCCCAAAGGGAAATAACCAGTAATAAACAGAAATATGCCAGACAGATATAGAAAATACAATGTTGAACCAGATCATGGAACAATTACACATAGAATGCCAGAAAACTGAGCCATTTTATTAATCTGAAAGTACATAGAGAGGAGTACAAGAAAATCAGAGTGAGTGCACCTATCCTTGCTCAAGGCAAGTACAGAATCCTCTCAGAAAAATAGGAAATGGCTGCTACAGAAACTGCATCCCAGCTGCTGGAAGAAACTGAAGCTAGGGGCTGATCCCCTTGCCGGAATGAGCTAAAAATCTACAGATCACCTATACTCACTACTCCGGACAAAACCCAAAAACCATTTACCAAACGGACCACCTCCGAAAATCGCCCCCAGAAACCCTCCTCCTACAAAAACGCTGGGCCTCCAGGAAAGGCACAGAAGCTCAAGAAATATGCTGAAAAAAAGGGCTGAATCCTCCTGCAAATCCTCCAGATAAGATAACCAAACTCCTCAGGGCTGAAAACACTGAAAAACGCTGCCAAAACCCACACACATGCTCCTGCTCATCAGATCAGCGTCCTCCTAGATGAATCAGCGTCCTATATGCTCAGATCTGCTGGATCTGAAGCCTCCAATCCAGATCTGCGTCCTATCCCTCCAGATCTGCGTCCTCTTATATCAGATCTACTGCTATCTCCTCAGATCTGCAACCTCAAAGGCTGGATCTGATGTTATCTCTTCAGATCTAGGCTGGATCTGCCAATATCTCCTCAGATCTGCAATCTCCCAAGCTGGATCTAATGCTATACTTCCAGATCTGCACCATACCAAACTAGATCGGCAATTATCTGCTCAGATCTATCATCACCAAGGCTGGATCTATCACTGTAACCCTCAGATCTGCGTCCTCCTCTTCAGAACTGGACAGCGTCCTCACTTTCAAGGCTAATCGGCGTTTTCTCTGCTCCTGAAACAGCGTCCTTCCTCCTCTGAACTGCGCAGCCACAAGAGGGCTCCTCCTTCTCCAAAACTGCACCAGAAACTGCTGCTACTCTGCTACTGAAACTGAAAGGTGAACTCAGAACAAAACCTTACTAGGGCGGGCACTCGAAATCCCCCGAAGCTAAGGGTGAAACCAGAAATAACCTTACCAGGGCAGGCATTCGAAGTCCCCCGAGGCTAAGGGTGAGATCTCCGACCGGAGACACTCGTGCACTAAACAGTGCTGCAGACCGACTAAACAACCGGCGTGCTGAAGCAGACAAAAGTCTAGCTCTCAATATCAATATCAAAATATGCATGTCCAAATGAGGTGAGAACCCCTCCTTTTATAATGCTAAACTCCCTCCAAAACCTTAACTGCGTCCTTCACCTTGCAGTTACCCTTGGGTCCGCGTGAGGCCTCCCATCATATACGTGTGGACCCCCAAGGCCCCCTCTTTAAGTTATAACGTTAATCAACTAGGAAAACACTTTATTTTATAAAGTGAGGTGACTAAAGTGAGGTGACCCCTCTTATTTCTCACTTTATTTATTATTTCCAACTAAAGCGGCAAAATTAAACAAAAATGAAATATTCCAATTAGCAAGGCTAATTGGGAATTTGCAGATTTTTCCACTGGCAGGGGGCGATTTGGAGGCTATGATTTGATTCGAGACAGGGGGCTAAGAAGCCCCATTCTTGGTGGGCAACTCACGGGGCAGCAAGCCCTCCTCTACAGCAGTTAGCCATGAGGCTCCTCTCTCAGGTGACTTCATCCTCTTGTTGCGAGAGGAATTGGAGCACATATGGGAATTTGTATAGTGTGAAGAAGAGCAAGCTTGAGCAGTCCAGGGCAGAGACAATGGTGTATGTGCACACCAACCTTCGTCTCATCTACAAGCAGAGGGAGGATTGGTTGAAGGGAAAGACAAAGATGTGGGATGTCTTTCCTGATGATATGGGTCTGGACAGCAATGTTGAGTTGGCATTGGCCAACTTGGATCTCAATGCGCCAGTGCTAGAGCCTGTCACATTTGATGATGGAGTAGAGGCGTCATCCTCCACACCAGCAGATGCAGAGATGATAGAGGAGGAGGATGCATCAGAGCCAGAGGAGAGCAGTGGTGAGCATGATGATCAGGATGAGGACAGTGATGCTGATTATGAGGATTGATGACTCTGACTCATTGAGGCTTCAGGCTTGTAGTCTTGTAGACTGTAGTTGATTTTGTATTTTCTATTTCTATTTGCCATTGGCAGTGTTCTTATGTAACACATTTTGATTCTGATGACTTAATGAAAAAACTACAGTATCTTACTATCTTCAATCTTGTCTTTCTGAGTAAATTTGACAATTGTATCATGTATGGTGTATCAATGTATCACAGTATCAATGATCATGTATGACTCATGAGTATCTATGTTTGAATCAATGAATTTTGTATGAATTTGTGCAAAAAAATCTAATTTTTAATATATTAATATATATATATTTTTTAAATATATATATATATATATATATATATATATATATATATATATATATATATAATATATAACGTATCGTATCCCAGAAATATCCTGTTCTGGGGGTCACCATACCCAAATCCGATTCATCGAATCCCCGTATCCCCGTATCCCCGTATCAGGTGACTTCGCAAAACGGGATATTTTAACTAAAATTGCAGAAATAAACTTGAGCAGCAAAATAAATGGAAATATACACAGCCACAAATAGTACACAATGGATGCCAATAAAATCACTGAGCCTGAGCTTGCCAAGCAAGCTGAGCAAGACCCAGAAAGATCTTTGGCCCAACCGATGAATGACGCTAGCAATGATGTAGATGGCTCGACAAGAAGACTGCCGCAAATCGGCTATGGCAAAATTGACCTCTCCAAAAACTCCACTCCGAAGACCGTGGAGATCTCGAGTGAAGTCTCCTCAAAGAGAGTTGGGTTTCCGTCCAACACTCGCAAATCACCCGAGGGTTTCCGTCCTGGGGCTACAGTTGAAGTAGAGAACCACGTTCTCAAACCTCTCATACACAAGAAAATGATCTACTCCAAAGATATCCCTGAATGGCCTCCTCCCTTTCTTTTATAGATCTCTTGGATCCTTCTAGAGCCTTACTTTATTATTATTTTATTCATGGAGCACTTTTCCCTCTTATTAAAATATTCCTTTTTAATGCAGAAAAGAGTAAATCGGTTACCACGTCTCCTCCGGTCACTGAAACTCTTGTCCAACCATCCCATCATGTAGGTATCCTTGTCCCGGTTCCAATGAGCTATTACACTAAGGTGTTCTATCATGTATTCCTCCCGAAATGCCACCTTGAGCGTAATTAACTGAGTTAAGCCCAAAAATAACTCAATTTTTAAAAAGTTGTCGGAATGCACCAAAACGAAAGGCAAGTTGCTCGGATGATGGAATATATTAAGCAAATGCTACCCGACCGCATAGAAACTCCTCAAAACTCCTTCAAAAAGCCCCTGGGCCTGCTGATGACACCAACCTGTACCTGTGACCTGTTTGTTCCTAACTCTAGAAGTCCATCCTAGCCCTGTCATAGGTGACACCAAAAAAGGGAATATTACAGACCTTCCGCTCCAAGAATGCTTGCCCTCAAGCAATCCATATATGTGGGCCACCCTGTTGGCCCAATGCAACTGAGACCAATGCCCGGATCCCATACAAACCTCTGGGTGTTGCTATGCCCCTGTGTCAAACCACCCGGAATAGACCCCTCAATGTCGGGATCCCAAACTGATCTCTCACAGGAACTATCATCAAACAATCCTCCCGGATCCCAACGCCACCATGGTCAATCATCACCCAAGTCCCACGACTCGGACTGCGCACTGCCTATGGCTATAGTTGATGCTCTATGAGGTGAAGACCACGGCTCCTTCTGTGATGTAGCTATGTTTGTGTAAGCTGCCCCACCAACTGTGTACCAACTCATCACCTCTCTCCAATCCAACCCCTGACTCAATCCAATGTTGATCCTGCTCTCCTGAAAACGGGATGGCATGCTAAAGAAATGACGACCTGTGCCCCACTGCCCGCTAGAATCCATAGCATCTGCTATGTCCAAGGGCCCCTGCTCCACTATGCTCCCTACGAAGATCGTACCATCAAGTGGTTACCAACTCATGATCTCCCACCAATCTATCCTGGAAGAAGAATCCAATGTAGTGACAATTGTATACGAAACATGCCTGGAGTGTTGTTGCCAGTCCGTAATCAACTCACGCTGCTCTGTCTCGTCTGCCGACGAGATCTGCCTGTAGAAGAAATCCCTTCTCTCTATAATGGGCCAAAGTGGGCAAGATATGCTGCAAGCCCCATCGATGTACTCCGGGAGAGTGCTACTCCCTGAAAGTACTATAGCTCTGCTGACTGCATGTGCATCTATCTGCACCTCATCAATGTGTCGACCCAAAGATGGATGCTCCACCATCTCCAACAGCTCCTCCCTCTCCTGATCAAGAATGTAATGCTCCTGCTATCCACTAGCCCCCTGCAGAACTATCCCATCAACCTCCAACATCTCCAGAGGATATGGATCTGAAACTGTTGTCACATACTCGGTGTCTGTGCATCTGACTGCTCCTCCTCACTGGCTGACCCCAATGTTAGCCGCATATCCATCATAGACTCAATGTGAGCCTCCATCCGACTCTCCCCCAAAGGACTATCATGCATGATGTGCGTAGTATCCTCCTCTCTTGGCTTATGCTCCATCATATGCCTGCTCCTACTGAATCGTCACAAGTGACTCGTCATAAGTGACTCGTCACCCTAAGTATCTCTCGTAGAGTCACCTGACTGCTCACCCTGCACACTGGAATACGGCTCCGGCCTACTATCATCATCTTTGCATGACTGCTCTTGCTCCTCAGAAGCATCCTCATATGATCCCATGGACTCATCTGAAGAAGAGTCCTCATCCTAGCATACAAAAGGAATGCCCTTCTATTCTGCCTCTGCCACATCATCTACATCACTCAAGCATGAGTGATCAAGCCCCCAGGGTTCTTTGCAACTGAAGCAAAGTCCCTTCCTCCTCAGCTCATTTCTGCTGCTTGATCCTCCAAACTGGAGCAACTCCTCCCTGGTCAATTGTCTCCTGAATAGCCTAATATTCTGCTCAACCAGCCCTTGGGCTAGCTCATAAGCAGCTGGTGAGACCAACTACTCTCTCCTCCAAATGCTCAACAACCTGGTTTGCAACTCTCGGCAAATGGTCTCACGGTCTCTCATACATGACGACAAGATGGACTGCATGTGTGCTATGACGGTGTCAGGATGATGTCTCCTAATGCTGAAGAAGCATTGGAACATCTGCAGAATCAAATCATCACACTCAAGGTCAAACATGATGAGATACGTCTCGAATGTGGCCATACTCCCTAAAATCTCAAGCGTCTTCCCGAAGGTAGAGCCTGCGTTGTTGTCCAAATCCTGAAAAGTCTCTACTATCGATCTCATAATCCTCCTCATAACATCATTATTGTATGGCGCTATAGGTGATGTCAACTTCATGATGTTATTGAGGCATGATGCAACTGGAAGTCTGACCCCCTCACACGGTTCCTCCAAGAATTTGGGTTGTATAAGAGCAAGCATAGAAGGTTTTAGAGCCCAAATCAGTTTCTTCCCTTCTTCTTGGCTTATTTTGCACAGAAGTTCATTAAGCTCATTAAGTTTGGATAGAACTCTCCATGTCATCTTCATGTGTTTCAAATATGTTCCAAGTGCAAGAATTTTGTGACCAATCTCGAATTCTCCCTGCAAATCTTTTGGCTGCTCTTTTTGAAGGATGGCATAAATTCCACTTGAAAAGGGTCTGTCGTTTGGTTTTGTTTTCTGGTCTTCTGATGCATGGTTGTTCAAGGAACCAACTTCTGTTTTTATTTTTCTCAAACTTTTAGGAACCTCTCCATGGTTCACAATATATACAAGGTTAAACAAAATGAGACCTTCCCCTTGTAATACAAGATCTGCTCAACAACAACCTCTCTTTCTACTTACTAACCACCTCCAAGCACTAGCAACACCGCACATACAAAAAGTCGGAATTTCTGATGCAAGGAAATGATCTCTCCTCAAGCTCTGCGCTGACTCTGGAAATTCTGCAACTACTCGCTGGAAGGAACCCTGGTTTGAGCCTCCAAAAGTGATCAGAAAATTCTACCAAATTAATCTTGGGCTCTCCACCACAAACCCAGAAAAACCCAGAAATTATTTTGACAAATACGACCGGTCACCCAAAACCCAAAATTTAATTTTACTCCTTCCCCACTAGTTTCCAAATAATTTTGTATGTTTGGGGCACAAACTCCCCCAAAAATTCTACAAAATTAGGAGCCAACTCCTTGACCCGTGGCCAAGAAAACCCAGAAATGTTTTGGGCTAATTATGATTGACCAAAAATGTTCAAATAGTGTGAAATCTCAGCTAAACCAACAATTTGCCCTACTATAAGAATGACGATTTCATACCCGAATATCGCCCGAAAAATTCTGAAATTTTTACCACAAATCCCTTTCACAAAACCCATAAAAACCCAAAAATGGTTTTTTCCAAATCACAATTGACCCCAATAGCAAGTTCCTCTCAAAAACTGCATTGATGCTCCAAGACTACATTGTTGCATGACTTCGGCCTATGATTTACCCACTAAAAACTGCTCAAAAAATTCTAGGAATTTGGGAAGGTGATCCTTGCCCAAAACCCAGAAAAGGTTTCCTCCAATTCCAACCTTCAAAATATGACCCTTTGTAGTTTGGCCCTCTTCCAATTTCGTTTTCTGGCAGCGCAGCTGCTACTACCAATCACTACTCTCCAAAATCTCAGCCAAACTCCTCAAATAGCTCTCCTATCAATCTCCCAACAACCCAGCTCTAAAATCCCATCAATGAAGCTCCTACAAATGAACCTCCTCCAATGACTGTGTAGGCCCTTCTAACCAAAATAGCTAAGATGAAAGTTGGCCTCCAAGATAATATGTTGTACAGCTATGTTGGCCCTCAACTCTAGAATTTTGGCCAAATTTGTCGTTTTTCGAATCCATCTACGATTTTCATAATAAAATTTGTATAGAATGGCCAACACAATTTTTTCTGGGAATAATCCCAAACCATAATAGCTGCAACTGAAAACTAGAAACCCGCAAGCTGATCCAAGATTGAAGCTCTGATACCACTGTAATATCCCCAAATGGGATATTTCACAAATTTTTACTAAAGATTGCTAATCCAACATTATACCATAAAATTACCGAATTAATAAACAGAAGATTGCCATGTAAAATAAAACACATAAGCACTGCAATCCATTAACACATCGAATAGGAAGAATCTCAGCATTTTTATTATAAATAATAACTAGGGTTACAAATACATCTAACCCAAAAGACCTGAGATGGAGAACTGGCCATCAATATGAACTATTGCACTACGTTGGCCTCCAAAATTGAACTGCTGCACTCTCCCTCCGGCAACAACTACCACTGAATCCATTGAAGCACCCGTTGAAGATCTGAATGATCCTCACTCCAATATCACTGAAGCTCTGTGAAACTTCTGAATGAAGTCTCCTCAAAGAGAGTTGGGTTTCCGTTCAACACTCACAAATCACCCGAGGGTTTCCGTCCTGGGGCTACGGCTGAAGTAGAGAACCACGTTCTCAAACCTCTCATACACAAGAAAATGATCTACTCCAAAGATATCCCTCAATGGCTTCCTCCCTTTCTTTTATATATCTCTTGGATCCTTCTAGAGCCTTATTTTGTTATTATTTTATTCATGGAGCACTTTTCCCTCTTATTAAAATATTCCTTTTTAATGTAGAAAAGAGTAAATCGGCTACCACGTCTCCTCTGGTCACTGAAACTCTTGTCCAACCATCCCATCATGTAGGTATCATCGTCTCAATTCCAATGAGCTATTACACTAAGGTGTTCTATCATGTATTCCTCCCGGAATGCCACCTTGAGCATAATTAATTGAGTTAAGCTCAAAAATAGCTCAATTTTTCGAAAGTTGTCGGAATGCACCGGAACGAAAGGCAAGCTGCTCAGATGATGGAATATATCAAACGAATGCCACCCAACCACATAGAAACTTCTCAAAACTCCTCCAAAAAGCCCCTAGGCTCACTAATGACACCAACCTGTACCTGTGACCTATCTGCTCCTAACTCTAGAAATCCATCCTAGCCCTGTCATAGGTGACACCAAAAAAGGGAATATTACAGAAGTATACCCAAGTGCGTCTGGAAAAATCATCAATGAAAGTTAAGAAGTACTTGTAGCCAAAGAAAGAAACAACTGGAAGTGGACCACATAAATCACTGTGCACAAGCTGCAAAGGGGCTGAAGCGTGCCAAGAGGCACGTTTGTCAAAATTATCCCGATGATGTTTTCCGAGTACACAACCGGAACAAACACCATCTCGACAAGATAACATAGGAAGACCTGTCACCATATTTTCTTTCCATAGAGTTTGAAGAGAGCGATAGTTTAAGTGACCAAATTGTTCATGCCAAAGTTTGCTCACTTCATCATTATGAGCAACAAAAATGGATGGAAGACATGATGACCCAAAGTTGTCAAACTTATACAACCTTGTGGAATCATCAGCAATGCCAGTAGCTAAAATATGTCTAGGATCTCTTAGGTCCTTAATTACAACATCATGAGGTGAGAATTCTACTGTTTTGCCTTCACCAGAATGAGTCATCTGATAAACAAATAGAAGGTTGCAGGACAAGGTAGGCACACATAATACATCATTAAACTGACCATTATCTAGATGAATGGTTCCAGACCCTACAACACTAAGAGATCAATGAGCCACTCACGAGAATGAGAAGAAGAAGATACATTCAATGCATAACCAGACCTTGATTCTTGACAACCACATGCAGAAAGTGCCATTCCCGAAGATGAAGTTGAAGAGTTCTCCAAATGGATGGTGTGCTTCTTCATTGTTGCTTCCAAGGCTTCCATCTTCTTAAAACATTTTGATTCTACGTGGCCATCATGATTACAAATGTTGCAATGTCTATCTGTCTTCTTCCCTTTGTTTTTATTTGCCTTCTCTGTTTGTTGAGTTGCTTTTTCAGTTTGCGATTGCTTAAGACCCTTGTTTGGTTTAGGACCATTCTTCTTAGGATGTTGCTTCTCAGTATTCTTTGGATATGGTTGTTGTTGCACTGCTAAGGCTTTCTTAGAAGAGTTTCCAGTATTAATAAGACCAAGGTGTAAGATTTTTTCTTGTTCTCTTATCAAAGAATCGCAAAAGGCATCAAAAGAGGGGGACTTGTAGGGTGTTCCTTGAGAAATGAGGGCAGCTCATGTGGAATGGAAGGTGGAAACAAATATAGAGTATGCAAGGCCTAACTTAGCAAGAATGGAATAGATAAGACTACCATCTTCCTTTTTCACCTTACAACCTTCTAAGAGAAGTTTAAGTGTCTTGAATTTGGAGAAAAAATCTTCAATAGAGGAGAAATTATTGGGGTCCAAGGTAAGCAACTCATTTTCAAGTTGGTGGGCTCTGATACCATGTAGGAATTTACAGGGTAAGTTCCTTAGATCAAACACCAAAGGTCACCACTCATAAACAGATCACAGATTAGTACACCAGTATTTGACGTGGTTAAAACCCTCAAAGAGGGAAACAGTCCACAGCATGAGCCAGCGCAACCACTTCAGGCAATTTATAAATATAAAGAAAGAAAATTTACATAAGCTTCTCTCATAAATGGTCATTAGACAAATGACCCTCCATGCTCTTTAAATAGAGATCATGGACCAATCAGGGGTTAAGCCACAGATCAAGTGTTGGTAATACCGAGGAGAGAATGAACTGTCGGATCACTACATATCGTGAGCGTTAGATTATAAGTTACAAAAGTACATAGTAAAAAAGCACACTTTACATAACTCTACATGCTAAACCAAGTTATACTTAACTATTTCCTATGTGACGGAATATCCTAACATGGAAACCCTTCACGACTTTTTGTGGGTTTGTTGAGGAGAGTCCGGTATCTAATTCCCGAAATTTTCGGAGCAGCAGAGCAGCCTCAACACGCAATCCCTTTTCAGCCAGCATCAACAGTTCAGCCAGGACAGCATAGAGGAGGAACCACGTGGAGCAGCAGAGTAGCAGAGATTTATAAGTAGGGTTGAGGGGTCATTTCAGTCTGCCTTGTGCAAGCCAAAGTGCCATCTTTCTAAGCACCTCCTTGTACCTTTTTCCCATCATAGATTTAATAAAATGGCTCAGATGTTTTTGGCTCTATCATGGTGTTTTTTATGGTTATTTTCTGTTTTTTGTAGTTGTAGTCTTTGCATGCTTTATATTACTGTTTGTTCCCAATTTGGGATATTACAAAATCACACCATTAACACATGAAAACTAGAGCCAAAAACATGATCTAAGCCATTTTATTAGTGCTGGAAATGAGTACAATAATGGTGCTAGAATGGGTGCACCAGGGCCTGCTCAAGGCCAACTAGAATACATCTCAAATCAAGCTGGAATGTCTCTCTGGAAATGGCTCTGCGTGGCTCTGGTGATGCGCTGCTCTGCCTAGAAATATTGATGCTACTCCGTCTCTACGTTGTTACTCCTACTTTGCACTGTTACTTCGGCTCTGTGTTGCTACTCTTGCTCAGCATTGTTACTCCTGCTCTACATTGCTACTCTTGCTCTGCACTGTCACTGGCCAAAAATGTTGTTGCTACTCCGACTGAAATGTTGTTAGGGCCTACTATGCCGCTCAGAAAATTCTGGGATTTGGACCTCGGACTCTACTCGAGAAACCCACAAAAACCCGTGAAGGAATTGTGGAATGATTGACTTCAGAAAATTGCCCCTGTTGGGCTTGACCCACTGCGCTGTTGGCTGAAGCTCCTAACCTAAAGGAATCACTACAAAACTGCCCCAAATAATGAGCAATCACCCTGTTAGGAAGCACTCATCTTCCCCACCAAATATCAGCTGCAAATTCCCTCTCTTTTCTCCTCCCGGAACAGCCCTCCTACTGAACTGTGTCCCCACTGTGCAGTCACTACGTCTTCCACCCAGTCCCTGGAATGATAACTCTCTCCCTGCAATCCTGGCTGTGAAATGCTCCTCCAAAATGATGAATCTCCTCTCATGAGCAGGGACTCGAAGTCCCCCGAGGCAGAGGTTGAGATCTTCACCTGAAAAACTCGTGTGTTAAACAGCACTGCAGACTTGGCACCCAGCACAAGCGTGCTATGTCAAAATGACAATCAGAAAGGTAAGTGAATGAATGAGGAATGAGGCTGCCTTTCCTTCCTTTTTTCAAGTGAGCCTCAACGTTCCTCTTGGGCCCACCACCACGGACTGCGCAGTCTCCTCATCGAGCCAATCCTAGCACTGCCTCTTTCGAGCCTTCCTCATGCTGCCACCTAAGGCGCTGCCTCCAATTCGATGCTGGCCACTCGGACCCCACTAAAGCCGCAATTTTTCCTTTGAGAACTATAGAAATTGACTTTAGCTTTTCCCAAATATTATTTGTGGGTCCCCGGCCCACCTTATTTCTGCCTAAGGCCACTCAGACTCCACTAAAGCCGCAATTTTTCCTTTGGGAATTATAGAAATTGACTTTAGCTTTTCCCAAATATTATTTGTGGGTCCCCGGCCCACCACCTTATTTCTGCCTAACATTAGAGATAGCAAAATTTAACAAAATTTAATATTCTAATTAGCAAAACTGCTAATTAGGAATATTACATGCATATCAGTTACCCGCAAATCAGGCCCCATTTGGAAATCTGGCAAAGAAGTGTGGAGAGAGGACCTGATTTGACCATCGGAGCCAATTGCCAAATCCAAACAAGGAAAAGGCCAACAAGTTCAAAGTTCAAAAGAAAGTAAATAACTTTTGAACAAAGGGTAAAAGGTTAAATGAAAGAGTTCAACCAGAGGAGAGAAATTTGAAGCCCTTGTTAAGCAGAGACAATTGCAGAAATAAATTCACAGACCAATCTTGCTTTCCCTTTCAAGCCCAGCTTCTAAAAAGAGAAAGAGGCAGCCATTTCAACTTTAACATAAAAGATTCTATCAGACAAGAAGAGAGAGTGAGTGTACATGTTACCAAACCCTTGTTAATCACTGAAAGCCCCATCTATATACAGAGTAGTTGAAGAAACATTCCCAAATTAACTCAAGAACTAACAGGTTAGATCAAAGCAGCATGGAATCCTAGGGATCAAATTCAAGAGACAATTCATTATTATCATTTGACAGAGGAAAAAATTATAATTTTTTTAATGGTCATATTATTAAATACGTCTTGCCATTCATTTTGTCTCCTGCTATTTCTTTTATCCTTATAACAGAGGTGGCACATGAGGTACTAACTGGTGCTCCCAGTTGTTGCCATTTCTTGAATCAGCGAGATCTATCTATGATCCAAACTTGCTGATTGATTGCTACTTTCACCTCACGCTACTAATCTTGAGAGTCAAGACTAAATGAAATAATCAAGTATGGCTATGAAAGAATATGAATGACACCAGGGCACATCATACTTTACGTAGAAGAAAAGCTGTTGCCTGTATGTTTCAGTGTAAATAAGAATGAAAAACCTAGCAATCACTAATTTTATCTTATTTGGACATATGAAAAGCTGCAAAAAAAATGAACTGAACAATTAAAATTTGATCCTTTCATCAACCATTATAGGCAGTTTCTGCTAAGACTAGTCTCCCATTCAATTAAAAAAGACACAATTACCCTTACAGAAAACAGAATCAGACTTCAAAGGGAAACTCAAAATGAACCTGATAGATATCCAACATGTAGCCATAAAGATTGGGATACTCAGACAGCTTTTTCTTGCTACATTTGAAAAGGATGTGGTAGACAGGGTCAAATCGAAACAAAGTAGTAAACAGCCGAACATCTGCAAGTGTTAATATATCCCCACACAAATATCTTGAAGCAGCCAAATGAACTTCTAAACTATCCAATGTATCAAATAGGCATTGAACTGCATTTTCATATGCTCCTTGGCTTTGTGCAAACCCGCATCTGCAAAACAAGAAATTTAATGGTCAACTACTCACAAAAAGAATTATGGACAAAAGGGAACCTAAATCCAGAAATTCATATTATAAGGCCAAGAAAATCAGTATATGAGACATTCTGAACCTATTATATAAACATTCATCAATGAAATGAACTAGGGAAAGACCATATAAAGCACTACGGTATCTATGGCTCAAATCTTTCAGTTCGAATACAAAAGAATAATCCTTGAGATTGTAGAAACAGAGAATAAATGCTAAAAAGTCAAGCAAAATTAACCAAATGTCAGTAATGACCACTTAACTGTTAACAACAGAGCCTGGAAAATAAAAAATGACTTGCATCAAACACTCTCCCAGTCCATGCACAGACTCCAAAACTCTCAAAATCATCTGGACTTGTAAACTGGTATAGATTCCCAAAATGTTATTTTTGGAAATTGCACTTTCAAAATTACAGAAAATGAGGATTGGCATACATATTATAATATTAGCCATAACTGCACTCAAGAAAGTACAAAAAAGGCCAAGAATTAACCTCTAATTTGTTTCTAAACCTACCTACAAACTAACCTAAAATAGCTATTTTCTTGCAAGATAATGTGTTATTTAACAAAAACTACATATGTATATACCATATTATCTTTGAGATAACTGTTTGGGGACTCGCATTCCTAGGCATTCCTGTTTTCTAAACAAATATATATTTCCACGTTTCATGCAATTTAGCATCAAACCAAAAACCCAGGTGATATTTGTGCTTGTTTGTCTTTAGTCAACAAGTCTCTCTAACGATGGAATAACAACCTCGCCTTGACCAATTAGAGTAAACATACAAAAAGTAATAGAAAATTTAAATTGGTCACTATAATAGTCTAAACCCTATTTTGTACAACTCGTATGATCTACTTACCAAGCAAAGGACTATAGATTTTTTAATACCATTTGTGTCTCATTTATTTTACCCGTTTGATAAAGCTCCTCACTTATGCAGATGCAGAATTCTTTTTTTCTTTTCACCTTACCCTACCTTTTTCCGTATTCAGCATCCTGCATTAGTACAGTAATGCGGAAGTGGAGAAAGGAACCCAAAAGCCTTGCTCTTGTGTTGTTCTGCATCCCGCATCCCGCATCAAATTCCCCTCCTAGCATCACTCACAAGTCAATGATACACAGTTCATTTTCCCAATTCCCTTGGCTTACCATGAGGAGAAGCAGTGATAAACCATTTCTCTGCATGAGTTATTTCTCCACTAAAACCATTTCTCGCACCTCACTACTGCATTACACTTCTTTCAAAAAGTGTAATTTTCATTATCAAGGTAATTTATGGTGCATTTATCGCACACTTTCCACAAGATGAGGGCATTCGTGGTTAATAAATGAAATTTAAATCTCACACATTCCTATATGAATAGACTCACACAGGTATCACTACATTTTCTAGCTAGGAAAGATAGTGATAGTTTATTAGCTTACCTTTTAAGATTGTGGACATTCCAGTCAAATGTTTACCGTTCTTGTTTGAGACGGCTGAACATTTGAATTCATTCAACTTTGAAGAGACTGAAGCATGCAAGGGTTTTGACCCACAATGAATTTTCAAGGTACACCAAATTTCAAATGGTTACAATACTTCTTTGTGAAAATTTTTGAATATGCTCAAACAGAAATCCTACTGTTAAATTTCTGATTTACTTCTCCTACTTACATTAAGTTATTAATCTGAAATCTTCAGCATTAACATCGAAGTAAATACATTAACAGCCTACACATACAGATCTAAACTGAATAACATGCACAATGACAAAGTGACACACAAGGATTTTCTAGACAACTATCCCCGAAAAAACCCAATGTGGGAAAACCGGTCTTCTGGTTGCCGGAGGGTTTTATTATTAAGTAGAATCTAAGTACAACAAATATGCGCACCAACTGGTTAACCCGACAGAGAAATAAAACTGCAGCTATACCTCTGTTCTGGAGACAGAAAAACTGAATGATTCACACTCTCAAACGGGATTTACAGAACTCAGCCCTTTTCAGTCTTCAAAAACCCCAGTGCTGCTCTAAAGCCCTCTGCGTCAGCTCTGCTAGCCTACGTCAGCCCCTATGCTGCTCAGGAAGGGCCTTCGTCACCCCAGACTAGGTCACGCTGCCCCTACTGGGCTATGGCTGCTCTGCATAGCTGCTGCCCTCTCTGCACTACTCAATCTGTTGCTTCTCTGCAGCTTGTTGCACTCTTGGCCTGGGATCAAACCATCCCTCTCGCCAATACTACCCCTCGCTGCAACTAAAACACTTCAGGAAATTCTTAGCAAACCGCGCCCTAGAATTCCAGCTTAGTTTCAATGCTCTGCCACTATGTGTGTTCTCCAACTGACCCCAAGCCTTTCCTTTATACTTTTCTCGTTGGGAAACCAACAGTCGTGATCTAATCTCTTATCGACGGATAAGATTAAAAGAGAGTTTGATCCGTGTGACTTAAGTCATTTTCATCACATGTTTAATTAAATTAACTTTAATCTTTTAATTTTCCTAAGTTAGACTTAGGGTCCTTAATTAAAAAGATTAATTAATTAAATATCTCTTAAACAGGATGGAATTTCTTAAATCGCTCACTGGGTCTTGGAGATCTCATGTACTCAAGTCCCTCCATAAATTTTGGGAGCTAAGGCACATCCGATGCTACCCCAACACTCCAAAATCTCAACATTCTTTACTAGAGCACCACAGGTTAAAGGAACAGATGAAAACGCGAGTACACATGAAGCAACAATACTATACCCCGCCACCAATTAAATTATTTCTAAATCAAAGAAGTAGGTCTACCATGATGACATTGTGAAAATTTCTAAACATAGAAATCCTACTGCAGTGTCTCGATTTACTTTTCCTACTTGAATTAAATTACAAGTTAATTTTTTGAATTATTCAATAAAATCAGCAAAGTAAACACAACTGCAACGTACACATTTACAGATCATTCACTGAATATAACGCACACATGACAAAGTGACACACAGATTTTTCAGACAAATGTCTCCGGAAAAACCCAATGCAAGAAAACCAGTGCAGCTAGCTCGAGAGGGTTTTATTATTAAGTAGACTCTGAATACAACATTTATGGGCACCAAATTGGTTCACCCTATAGAGAAATATACGGCAACAATAACTCTATCCTCAGAAACAGAAAATATGGCTGATTCACACCCTCAAACGGGATTTACAGAACTCGAGCCCTTTCTGGCCTACCGAAAACCCCAGCGATGTGCCTCAGCCCTCTGCATTGCTCTGGAAGGGCCTGCATCACCCTCTCTGGGCTTACACTGCCCCTGCGCTGCCCTGACTGGGTCTGCATCAGCGCTGAAGGGCTCCTGCTGCCCTCTACGTGGCTCTGGCTGATCTGCATAGCTTTGGCTGGCCTCTGCGCTGCTGGGTATGTTGCATCTCTGTCGCTGTTGTATTCTTGGCCTCATATCAGAATCCCTCGTCAATACTGCCCCTCACCGCACTGCAAACTCACTTTGAAATTCTTAGCAAACCAAGCCCTAGAATTTCGACTTAGCTTCAGTGCTTTGCCAATGTGTGTATCCTCCCACTGACCCCAAGCCCTTCACTTATTCTTTTCTCGTTGAAAAACCAATGACCGTGATCTAATCTCTAATTGACGGCTCGGATTAAAAGACTGCTTGATCCACGTCACTTAAAACATTCTCATCACATGTTTAATTTCATTCACTTTAATCTTTTAATTTTCCTAAGTTAGACTTAGGATCCTTAATTAAAAAGATTAATTATTTGAATAACTCCTAGACCAGATGGAGTTTCTCCAAACGCTTTCTAGGTCTTGGAGATCTCATGTACTCCAGCTCCTCCAAAAAGTTTCGGAGCTAGAGCACATCCGATGCTACCCCAATATCTCAACAGACATGAACACTCGTGCCCATTCGAGTACTCAGCCTCGAAAGTTTCTCCTACAAAAGGAAGTTAAAGAGTCCAAACAAAAGCAAGGGGGAATCCACAACTACCACCTATGTTAGTGCTACCCATCAACCCCACAAGAGTTCCTCTTCTACCCATAGAAGTTGTGAAGCTATTGAAGAAAAAAGAGAAAATGATGAATGATGTTCAGGAAATGGATATGGCAAGGACCCCCCTCACATTCATTAGAAAAAGCACATACTCCCATACCTCTAAAGTGAAAGAGATGCGCAAGTGTAAAAAGTATTCAAGGTTCTGAAAGGTCTGAAGATAACGCAGCAGACATGGAAGTGGATACTGATAATGAAATGCTTGCCTAGGCATAACTCCAAATGACTAAAAGGCAACTTTTTGAAGAATATTCCTTAACACTACATCATGCAAGCTATGAAAAAGTAAATAAGGAAATTACAAATTGAAAGATTCAATGTAAAAGACAAAAAGGCTGCCAGAAAATGGAATAAAGAAAATTGAAGTTAAGGGTTTGAAACCTTCTGGAATTCTCAAGTTTCATCAAGCCATCGGCTCATTCAATAACGGAGAAGGAAATGGAGAATGTCATGTTAAAATGTTAAAGAAAAGGAGAAGTGAGCTCGAGGACGCTCCAAGTCCTAGGCCACTATTTGCAAAACCTTTGTTTGTAGGTAGCAAAATCACTGATTGGGATTAGATTGTATCTAGCTAAGAATATAAATAAATGGCTTGACAAAATTTAGGAAGCTTGAGGAATTTTCATGTATTCAAGTGGCATGGCAAGTAGAATTCATTCTCTTATGGGAAATATTCATAAGGATTTAGAAAATAATAAACAATTTTATAAAAATGCAGTAAGTGCCTTTGTAGCAAGGGTATCAAGTATGGATGAGTTCACAAAGAAGAAACAAGACTTCCCTTCTACAATTAGATCGAATCAAATAAAAGTTGCTTGCCTCAAAAAGATAGATGTCATTCAACAATTGGTTGCTAATTGTGATACATTGTAAGAAAGAAGAAGTGGATTGTCTTTAAAAGCTTTTCATATAGTAAGCGAACTTGAGGGACCACCCTTGATAAGGGACTCAACGTATAATCAAAGAACTGGAATCAGCGTTGAATATACTAAGAATTGAGTGGAGTAGTTGAATTTGATAACCTCACCAATTTCCAAGAAGAAATTAGATGTTGGTTAGTTAGCTATGTAAATGAAAATGAAGACCAAATGGCCGCCATACAACAACTATGCTTTGAATTGAAAGGGATTGAGGACGACTTATTCGCACTATGAGTCAAAAACGAGATAACAGTAGCACCATTACAAGACTACATTAAGGAAAGGCTCAAAAGTGAAATACAAACAATAACTAATCCTTCATAGATTTCAAGATCAAAGAAGCAATTGTGCTAGTGAGGGTGTAAATTTATGCAGATGTTCTATGCTTGATGCAACTTTACTTTCTCTTCAATTTCAGATAGCAATCACATAAACAATAAAGTAAAATGCTGATAGAACATACCAGTAGATCAACAAAAGACAAGCCATAAATATATATATGTGTTGGTGCGTTACGGCGATCAGCGGGATGCTTCAAGCAACAAAATCTTGTTGGTCAGCCAGCCCAGTATGTGTCACATCACCCTCATCAAACAATCCAAGTCAACCAAAGTCCACACAGCCCAAATGGTCAACGTTGTCTAGAAAGTCAACGCAGAACAGCAACAATTCAAAGTCAACACATCACGGTCAACGGTCAACCTTTGACCTCGGTTCTTGTGCCAAATAGTACAGACTGCAAAAATCAAAGTTTGTGCCAATGTGCAGCTCCATTTGACTATGCGTTGACCAAAGTCAACGCTGGTCAAACCTGCAGTGGAAGCCCTAGCTGCAACATAAAATTCAACGTCCTTCTCCCACGTGTGAACAGAAAATTGCCCCCAAGTAGTTCGAACCAATCAGAAGAGGAGAGAGAATGTGTGAGGATGAGATGAGTGAAATGTCCTCCAACGTTGACCTTATTTATATCCATCAATGAGGGTGTGTGACACATTTGTTGGGGATGTAAAACCTTAAGGCTGACCTGCACATATTTTGAAGAGATTAAAATAAATTCAAAATAAATGTTCTGCTCATCGGATCAAGATGATCTTTAGATCGATCTTGCACCTCTCCGAAAGAGGAACCCAATAAAAATATTGGTATCTTCATATGAGCATCACAACATGGAGTTTGGACCTAGTTGTCCAAAATTAACACTCCCTCTCAACTAGGGAGAACTCCTTCCACCTATGCAATCCAAACATCGTGCGTCATCCCACCGTAACTTGCTTTGCTGGCTTCTTTATTTCAGAACAAAAGTGGGTCAGTCACAAAGACATCATTCCCAGCTGACAGATTCAACCCAGAGGTCCGAAACCTCTATAGGACTTACAAAGAGTCTCCTACCAACCCGAAGTTGGTTTATCTGACCCGAAGTCAGTAGGAGGTCTGAAACCTCACTAGACTTGATCCCAAATCAAGTGGTTGGACCGTGCCATCCTAGATAGAGATTACGACAATCGCTGATGCGTCCATCAGTCTTTGCTACCAGTCTCTAGCTTTTCCCACCTCACTGGCCAAATGAGAGGTACTTCCCATGAGCCCTGAACTCAATGGGTAGGATGCATACGAGGCACAGATAATGAGAGGTGAACCAGCTCAATCATCACAATGGTGGGGCAGAATCACACCAACAAGGTTTGGCAAGCCTAGTCATGTGGTTGCTTATAGCTCCGAGAAGCTATACCCAAAGGCCCCCAGAGCTCCCAGAGCTCATCGTCCAATAGGACCCTCATCATAGGGTCATTCCACAATACCAAGACTCTCATGGAAGGTTAGGAACTTGACCTTCCCCAGGGGCTTAGTGAGAATATCCGCGACCTGCTCATCAGTTCCTATATGATTGAGCCTTACGGCACCTCGTTGTACCATATCTCGAATAAAATGGTACCTGATATCAATATGCTTGGATCGATCGTGGAACACGGGATTCTCGGACAAGCGAATCCCACTCTGGTTATCACAGAGTATCACGGTGGTATCTAGCACATGCCTGAACAGCTCACTTACGAGCTTTCACGACCAAACTGCTTCACAACAGGGCATACTCGTTGCAATGTATTCGGCCTCCGCAGTGCTCAAAGCCACCGACTTCTCCTTTCTGCTCATCCAGGATATCGAAGCAGATCCAAGTGAGAAGCAGCATCCCGATGTGCTTTTACGATCCACCACACTACTAGCCCAATCGGCATCAGTATATCCAAGGAGTGTCATGCTCCCGGCAATGTATCTCAGCCCATGGTTTATCGTGCCGTGAAGATATCTCAGAAGATTCTTGGCACCAACACAGTGAGTGTGATGAGGCTCAACCATCTGTTGACTAAAACTGTTCACTGCAAAACATATATTTGGATGGGTGTTCACTAAGAACATCAGGGCCCCTACGAGTTGACGATGCTTAGTAGGATTTGCCAATACAGGCCCAGAAGCGTTGCCACTCAACTTCTTGAAGTTGAGCTCCATCGATGTGGACGCAGACTTACAGTCCACCATACCAAATCTTTCCAGAAGCTTCACAATATATTTTCCTTGAGAAAGGAAAATCTTGCCAGGTCTCTGTCAGACCTCCAGGCCTAGGAAATAGTGCATCAGTCCTAGGTCCTTCATCTCGAACTCAACAGCGAGCTCCCTCTTGCACTGATGAATGAGAGGGTCAGCACCTGTCAGGAAGAGGTCGTCCACATACAGCACCAGAATGAGAGGCTTCTCTCTATCAACCTTGAAGTAAAGGTTCGAATCAGCATTACTACGAGTGAAGCCCCAGCTTCATCAGGTAGTTATCTATCCTCTGGTACCAAGCTCCGGGTGCTTGCTTCAGTCCATAGAGGGCTTTCTTCAACCTTCAGACATGGGTGTCCCGATCCTGGACTTCGAACCCCAGAGGTTGCTCTACATACACCTCTTCCTTTATCGCACCATGCAGAGATGCGATCTTCACATCCATCTGATGAAGACTCCATCCTTGTGTAGCAGCAAGGGCTATGATAGATCGAATGGTGGTATATCGAGCCACAGGTGCAAATCTGTCATCATAGTCTATACCCTCCTTTTGAGAAAAGCCACGGGCAACGAATCTTGCCTTGAACTTTTCAGCACTTCCATCAGATCCATGCTTGATCTTGTAGAGCCATTTCAAGGTGACAACTGCTTTGTCCTCCAGTCTTGGAACCACATCCCAGATATCATTCTTCATTATGGACTCATACTCTTCGTGCATAGCATCCTTCCAAACTTGATGCTTTATGGCTTCCTTAAAAGATCCAGGCTAAGATTGTACAATAGTACTCATGGCTGCTAGATACCCTTGGTATCTACTCGGCTTCTTGCTTTCACGGAATGTCCCCCTTGGGGCCATATGTCCCTCGGCATCCTCGAGAGTGTCCCTAAGCCATGATGGTCTCTTCCCCAGTGAAAGAGGTGGATCAATCGGGTCCATCGGTCCTTCAACATCGGGCATAGTCTCATCCTTCAGTCCTTCTTGATTTCCAGGCCTTGCTTCATGGTCTTCCTCAGATCTCAAAAGATTGACTACTTTCCTCAGGGAAGCATCTTCGTCAAAAGTGACATCGTGGCATATCTCCACTTCCCTTTGACCAGGCACATAGACTCTATAGGCCTTCGAAGTTTCGTTGTAGCCCACAAACATTCCCTTCTTCCCAGAAGTATCCAGCTTGCTTCTCTTCTCTTTCGGCACATGAAAATAAATAGGACATCCAAAAACTCTAAAATGTGAGACGTTGGGTTTCTTACCAGTGAAAACCTCTTCGGGAGTTTTGGAGTCCAAGGCGGAATGTGGGCATCGGTTTTGTATGTACACAGCAGTGTTCGCCGCTTCTCCCCACAAAAACTTCGATAGACCCTGGTCACATAGCATTGCACGGGCAGCTTCCACAATGGTCCTATTCTTTCGTTGAGCAACACCATTCTACTCGGGAGTATAGACAGTTGTGGTCTCCCTCTTAATGCCAGCTTCTCTGCAAAAGTTCTTAAACTCGTTCGCCTTTTATTCAGTGCCATTATCAGTCCTCAAAATCTTGATCTTCTTCTCTGTCATATTTTCCACCAAGGCTTTGAAGGTACAAAACCACATGAAAGCCTCATCCTTCTTCTTCAAGAAGTATATCCAGGTTTTGAGAGAGAAGTCATCTATGAACGTAATATAATAAGAGCATCCTCCCAAGGATGTCACGGGCAGCACACCAAACAGATCATAATGTACTAATTGCAAGACATCAGATGTCTTTGTGACGCTTGAGGGGAAAGGTCCCCTTGTATGATTTCCTTCGGCGCAAACCTGACATACACCTTCATGATTATTTGAAAACTCAGGCATCCCTGTCACCACCTTCCTTGCTTCGGGAAGGGCTTTGTAGTGAAGGTGTCCAAACCTTTGGTGCCATAGTTCAATCTGTCGAATAGTATCACATGTCATCGTTCCCAGTGGACTTCCTCCAACCTGGTAGAGTGTATCAACTCTAAACCCAATCGTGATAGCTTCCTTGAAGCTCTTCTTCCACATGCGCACATTTCCATCAGTGAATGCCACATTGAAACCTTTGTCTTCCATGGCCGATATAGACACAAGGTTCTTATTCAAATTCGGTACATAGAGTACATCCTGCAAATGGAGGACTTGACCATGAGACAAGTGGAAGGTCACAGTCCCTGTCCCTTTCACGGGATATGTGGCATTATCTCCAAGGATAATTTCCAGATTAGTAACCTTCTCAACCATATCATAGAGTGCTTCCTTGAACCCAGTGATGTGCCTTGAGGCACCACTATCTATCAACCAGACATCCATGGTGTCGGGTGGAGATGCAACGGAGAGGGAAGATACAAGAATGTATTCATTTCTTTTATCAACAACATTTGATTCCTCATACCTGGAGTTTCTTGACCTTTTGAAAGGTTGACCATTTCCACCGGAGGGAGCCTTCCTCTTTCCCTTGGACCTATTGTTCCTTTGATTTCCATTCCTCCGATTGTTGTTGTTGTCATCACCATCGGGAGAATCCTTCTTGAAAGGACATTCTCTAGCATAGTGACCTGGCCTATGACAAGTGTAACACTTTCCCTTCTTTCCTTGGGCCCCTGCTCTTCCTTTGTTCTTTGGACCACCAAAGTTCTTCTTTCTAGAATGAGCAGCGTAGGCAGCATTTCCTTCATTTTCATATTCCTTCATTCTTATCTCTTCTTGAACGCATCTCGATAGTACTTCGTCAAAGTCAAGTATCACATTATTATTTAGAATGGTAGTGTTGAAAACATGCCATTCGGATGGGAGCCCTCCAAGTGCGGTGAGTACCATCTCTCGATCAGCTATTGTCTCCCCAATAGCCAGTAGATTGTTCCTGATCTCAGTCAGCTTCAGAAAATATGATTGAATAGACTCATCCCTGCCTTTCTTCAGATTCTTCAATTGATTCTTGAAGAATAGTACTTGATTTGCATTGTTGGCCTTGAACATGTTGACCAACTTATCATACATTTCTTTTGATGTGCCTAGCTCAGAGATGTAGGCAACCAGACTCTTTTGAATTGAGTCCCTGATCATCAGCTTTGCTTTGATCTCCCCCTTCTTATACTTTGTCTTGGCGGCAGTAGTTGCAGCAAATAGAGGCTCTTGGATTTTACCCAGTACATAGTCCATGACATCTTGGTCTTCCAACATAAGATCCAATGTCATCTTCCAAGCATGGAATTCATCCTTCCCAGTCAATTTGTCATAAGCCTTAAAGCCATTGTAGTTTGAGGAACCCATCCTCTTCTTCGATGATTGCTACAAGTTAGGGCTTTGTCTTCACCTCAGCTCTAATACCATGTAAATTTATGCAAATGTTCTATGCTTGATGCAACTTTACTTTCTCTTCAATTTCAGACAGCAATAACATAAACAATAAAGTAAAATGTTGATAGAACATACCAGTAGATCAACAAAAGACAAGCCAGAAATATATATATGTGTTGGTGCGTCACGGCGATCAGCAGGATGCTTCAACCAGCAAAGTCTTGTTGGTTAGCCAGCCCAATATGTGTCACATCACCCTCATCAAACAATCCAAGTCAACCAAAGTCAAGACAGCCCAAATGGTCAACGTTGTCCATAAAGTCAACGTAGAACAGTAGCAAGTCAAAGTCAACACATCACGGTCAGCAGTCAACCTTTGACCTTGGTTCTTGTGCCAAATAGTACAGACTCCAGAAATCGAAGTTTGTGCCAAAGTTCAGCTCCATTTGACTATGCATTGACCAAAGTCAACACTGGTCAAACCTGCAATGGAAGCCCTAGCTGCAGCAAAAAAGTCAACGTCCTTCTCCCATGTGTGAACAGAAAATTGCCTCTAAGCAGTTCAAACCAATCAGAAGAGGAGAGAGAATGTGTGAGGATGAGATGAGTGAAATGTCCTCCAACGTTGACCTTATTTATATCCATCAGTGAGGGTGTGTGACACATTTGTTGGGGGTGTAAAACCTTAAGGCCAACCTGCACATATTTTGAATAGATTAAAATAAATTCAAAATAAATGTTCTGCTCATCGGATCAAGATGATCTTTAGATCGATCTTGCACCTCTCTGAAAGAGGAACCCAATAAAAATATTGGTCTCTTCATCTGAGCATCACAACATGGAGTTTGGACCTAGTTGTCCAAAATTAACAGAGGGTTATTGTCAAAGTTGTCTACTTAAAAGATATTTAGTGAGAAGAGAAGGGAAATCCATCCATCATTTGCCAAATTCATTTTTGTGAGTATACCTTCTTTTGAAGCATTTCCCTCTTCTATTTCTTCTTAGTCTGTGATCATCCAACCTCACTATCCAATTTATGTATGTAAGCTTGATCCTTGATTGTTTTCTTTTTGTCTTCGAAGTTGCCTCCACCTACTATATATATGGTTCACGTTGCCACAAAATGTAGTAGACCTTGTGAGAGAAATCACTAGGCAAGGGCCAGACTCTATGGCAACAATGAGGAAGGGTTGCCACTATCACCTAAGCAACCTTCCTCCTGTTGTTTACTAGAATTTCACCACAAGGGAGACTTCCCTATATTCATCTATAAGGTATTCTATGTACCAAGCTCAAGGTGATATAAATGGCCCAGGGAAAGATACTTTAAAGCCAAAATAGATTCAAATCTTCTTTATAAAGGAACAAGTATTCTAACCCTAGACTAGCTAAGCACTACTACAAGTTAAGATTTACTAATATGGAATAATGAAGGGTATCTAAACATACAGAAGTCAAAGAAAGGATTTCCTCCATGAATTAAGTCAACAAAAGGATAGGGGAATCCCCAAATAAGCTTCCAATTGAAGCTTAGCTAAGGACTAGGGTTTCAATGGCACAAAGAAGCTAGGAAAAGATGATGTCAGCCCTAATTAGGGAGGTTTTACCATAATAAATGCTAGATCTTGCGCTTAAAAGGTTTATGAAAGCAAACTTTGGAATTTCATCCACAAGCATACTCAAACTCAACTTTATGGAAAATCGGCCCTAGAAAAACCCTAGCAACTCACCTTAAAAAGCTTAGGATAGGTAAGGAAGAGAAAGATATTTCAGTTATGATAATTTTTTATCAACACAACCTTGGCCAGTGCCTAATCCTACAAGGGCTAACGGAGTTTTAGGGCAAAATTTAAAGGAAGATGAAAATTGATTGGAGTGGGGGGGGAATTATTTTCCTCTTGTAAAACCCTAGCTACCTTTTTTGTGGGAAGAAATTAAGTATAGAAGATGCACCCTAAAAGTTCTTCTATCCGTTTCAAGGAAGAATAATTTTAACATGTAAAATTTCACCAAGATTTCCAATAAACAATATGTCATGGAACATTTAAAAACCCTAGCATAAATTCATTCACATGCAAAATATAGAAAAATCAGCAATAAACTTGCAAATTCCATAAAAATCACATTGTGCCAACTTCCAAGCAGTAAGTAGACAAAGGCAATTAGCACTCTCTCTAAGGAGGCAAAATTTACATGTGTGACAATGATCAAATGAAGTGGAGGGATCCTCTATTTATATGAGATCTATCCCTTCACTTTTACAAAATAATTAAGCATGCAAATCCTAAAACAAGTTTACTTTTAAGTGTTGGACAAGACAAGAGGTTAGAAGCCAACCTCATAGCTCAAAACAATAAAATAATGCCCGCAAATGTGGGTCGATTTCCTCTATAAGCATGATGCCATCTCCTTTTTGAACAATAAATACCACAAAAAAAAGTGTGGAATGGGCTAAGGAGATGCTCCACCACCATAATCAACTCCAAATACTGAAGGGAAACCTCAAGAATGTCTCAAAGTGCTTCCATGTCCAAAAACCATGCTCTGGGTGCCCTACATCATCCTCTCAAGGGCTAGATGGGTGACGTGGCACCTTATCTCTTTAGCATTGGGGCTCCAAGAATGAGTACAAGTCCTCCATTGTTATCTTGGGGATGACCATCACCATTTGGACTCTGAAACAAGCAATGCCCATCAAATAGTGTCAAGGCCAGCCTAGGGGCATCCTGGGTCTATTGGGAACAACATCAAGTAAATCCAGCACCAAGGAAGAGGAGCTCAATGTTTCAACATCTAGGGGTGCTTTAGGGTATTAGCCATCCTATGGAATCATCAACGTGCCAAATGTTATGCTCTAGAGAGGAAACGCTACATTTGCAAGGTAATCTCTGATCTTTAGAAGGTGCAAAACGGCTTGGGCATGATGTGCAATGGAGTGATGAAATGTGCCCTCGAAGGCTTCTATTGTTGTGTGAAGAATTACCTAGCAAAACCATCTCAATATCAAGTGAAAGTCACCAATCATTAGGGACAATGACCATAGATCCATCATAGTGTACCATATTTAATGTCAGGGGCATAATAACACTTCAAACTAAGATCACCTTCAAATATCTAACTAGACCAAGTCTTGTAAAAGGGTTTCCTACTTGTGTTAGGGATGGCTAGATGGTCAACCCTATTAGGTGTTTCCAACCCCTAAGGAGAAGTGACAAGTCCTATTGTTGATGTTTGTAGCTCGGACAGGTACTTCTGCAAAATCCTAAGTGTCTAAGTGTGCATAAGTAGCCCAAGATCTCCTTAGAACACTTGCTCTCGTGTAAGCAAGTTGCATTTGTAACTTAGCCTACGTTAGACTTAGGAAAAGCACATAATTATTATGATGGCTTATTGAGCTAAAGTAAGCATAGGAAAAGTAAAGTAAATTACTTCAGTGATTATGTTTTAATCTCAACCCCTGATCTCAAGTGAGGTGAGATCTAATCTCGGTCGTCAAATAATGTAGCAGCACAAGATTGAGAGAGGCTTACTAGTGAGTGCATTGGGTTCGAGGAAAGGGCAGCAAGGAGATCTAGGTTAGTCAAGGGTTGATCAGTTGGATCAGGTAAAGTGTTGTATGTAAAATTCCTCACTCGGGCCATTTTCTCAGTAAGGGATCCCAAGTAAGTTTAGAAGTTCAATGAAGAACTCGAATCAGGCAAAATCTATTGTCATTTATGTGATGGAGATTGGTAAATTTGTTGTCCCTGTAATTATTTTGGTTAATACCCTAGTTGTGTTTTTAGTCAATAGATGTAATTCTACTCTTAGTTAATTACCCGATAGCTAGGGTAAGAAAGATTAACACCTAGGTCAACTCTTCAATCCATAGGTGCTTGCGATAATAGTGCAAATGGAGGGGAAGGGCTTTGGGGCAAGGTGCCATAGCCATTGAACTAGTTGATGGAGATCCATCATCCTGAGTGTGGATATAAGGAGGGAGCAATTGTGGAGGCATGATTTAACCCTTTTCCTCAGCTTGCTTTTTCCACCCCTCTAATGTGCATTTTAATTCTTTTTGATAATGCCTTGAATGGGAGCATAACATAGGTGCCCAAGCTTATTTTTAATGATTTAGCATTTATTTACAGCTTATTGATGAGACAATTTATTTCTCATCATTAGTCCAGGAGGGAAATTAGTTGTCGAAAGGAGCAGCTACTATAGAGGGTTTCTAATTGCCAAGAAACCCAGCTCCAGTATTTCTGTTGAGTGTTGCAGCAGAAAGAGGGAGAAGAGTATATGTTCTGACAGATTTGATCTAGATGGCTTCTCATGGACTGAGAGATCAAGACAAGTTGGACGACATGTCCAACTTCGTTATCAGGAGGGCTAGGATCCTGACAGTCCTGGATGAGTACGACATCAAGGACCATGCTGAGAATGTCCTAGTTGTACCTGCCGATTCAGATCCTCTAAAGAAATTCAAGGAAAATCAAGCGTGGGCGAAGCGTTTGATCATGGATGGAGTCAAAGATCACGTCGTGCCACATATTTCCAGGAAGAACACGACAAATGAAATGTGGACTGCTCTAGAGACGATGTATCATGGAGACTCTGTGCAAAGGAAAATGCTTCTAGAGAATCCGATGCAGTTACTCCAGATGCAAAAGGGTGAGCAGATAGATCCCATCCTCTTCAGACTCCAGACTATCCAAGATCAACTGATTGCCATGGGTGCAACTCCATATGAAGGGCTCTTGGTAAGGACTGCCTTGAATGCAGTCACTGAGGAGTGGGAAACGTTTGTCCAAAGCATATTGGGCAGGGCAGCATTACCATCCTGGGCAGACATGTGGGCAATCCTCTGTTAGGAGGAAATCAGGAGATTCACCAAGAGGTAAAGCAGCAGCAGCGGAATGGTCAAGGTGAAGAAAGAAGAAGAAGATGACGCAGCCCTTGCATCAAAGGAAAGAATGCAGCAAGGGAAGAAGAAAAGGGAACTATCCAAGGTCCAATGCTTTAATTGTGGCGAACTTGGACACTTCACCAGCACTTGTCCTAAGAAGAAGGACAAAGGATCTTCTAAATCCAAGGCAGCAGCAGCAAAGGACATGGGAGTGATGATGACCTAGCCATGAGTGCCCATGAGCCACGGAAGTGGGGTGACATGGATCTGTAGAGCAGCTACAGATGAGAAAGGCAGGATCCTTGAGTAGTCCAACTCTTGGATCACATAAGAGCTACGGGAGCCTTAAGACGGTAGCGGGACAAGTGGAGCAGTGGGTGCAGAATATCACAGAGAAGCAGAGGGCAGTGTTGAGATGTTGTAGAGGGAGCAGCACAGTACAGAGGTAGCAGCAATGTAGAGGCAGCGGCGCAAAGGCTGATGGGACTTCAGCAGCGTAGAGAGGCAATGATTAAGCAATGCAGAGCTATAGCAACACAGTAGCTTCAGGAGGACAACGCAGAGCAGTAGCCAAGGAAGCTTCAGTGATGAGATGCAGCCTGACTTGTCTATCAATGATTGGGCAGGGGTCTTTCAGTTGCTTACCTCTTAGCAACTGAGTTCCAGTGCAACAGTTAGCAGTGGCAATGCTATAGGCAACATGATGCAGCAATTTGAGAGGGAGCTGCAATATAGATGTAGCAGTGTCAGTGGCAGTGACATGGGCAGCAGTACAGAAAGCAGCAGCGCAGTGGATGGAGGGCAGCAGGCCAAGCATCAACTACGCAGAGACCGATGACAAGATCTTGCAATACACTGTGTCGATGTATTGCTAGAGCACACTTTGTGCTAAGTGGTAGCATCGGGTGTGCTCTAGCCCTGAATTTTGTGGAGGGGCTAAGACACAGAAGACCTCCAATACCCAGAAAGCGTTTGGAGAAATTTCATCTAGTGTGTGAGATATTAAAATAATTATTTTTTTTAATGAGGACCCTAAGTATAACTTAGGGAATTAGAAAAATTAAAGTGAATTAATTAAACACATGCGATGAAATGTTCTAAGTGACGCGGATCAGACAGTCTTTTAATCTAAGTCGACGATAAGATATTAAATCATGGTCGTCGATATGTCAACGAGAAAAGTATAAGAGAAAGGCTTGGGGTCAGTTGGAGACACACACACAAAGTCTAAGAGATCGAATTCTTCTGACGGAGCAGTGCTCGAACAAAGATCAAATCTGAGTAATTAGAGTTGCAGTGAGGGGCAAAGGCAATGATTGGTTAGGAGGGCCAAGAGTACAGTGTAGATCAAGGACAGCAGAGACGCAGTGGAGGCAGAATAGCCATTAGAGGGAGTTACACAGTCCCTCGGGAGGGTGACGCAAGCCCACACAGAGGCAGTGCAGCATCTCCAAGCAGAAGTCCGAAATTTTGTCGGAAGAAGGGTTTCTAAGCCAGGAGGGTTGAAACTGAGATCCAGGAGAGGCAGATTCCTACAAAGCTAGGGTGACGCAGTTCTTCAGCCGGGCTTACGCAGTTGCTGCGCAGAGGCTAAGCAGAGCCAACTGAGGTTTCACCAGTAGCTCATCCCAATCAGCCGAGACTTGCAAGAGTGAGGTATATCTCACAATTTCTCTAATTGCCGAGGTTTTCTCTGTTGGGTCAACCAAGTTTATGGCACCCTAGATGTACTCAGAAACTGCTTCTTAATAATAATAAACCCTCGTATCTGCTGCACTGGTTTTCCTGCATTGGGTTTTCCCAGGGACATTTGTCTGAAAAATCTGTGTCACTTTGTCATATGAGCGTACTATGCAGTAATTGATCTATATGTGTAGGTTGTTAATTGCATTTACTTCGATGTTAATTCTGAATATTCAGATTAATAACTTGTATGTTTAATAAAGTAGGAGAAGTAAATCGAGATTTAACAGTAGAGTTTCTTAGTTAAGAAATTTTCACAGGAACATACAAGAGTTCCTTTATTATGTGATGGAGCATCAAGTGCTCAAGGAATTGGGTGATGGAAAATGAGGGGGGTAGAGCTCACGCTAGGCTTTTTCCCACACACTAATAATTGTCCTGGCTTTTTGCATTTTAACTTTCTTTTTTTTATTGTGGCCATTTTATGCTTTTATAGTTCTTTTGGCTACATCAACCTCCAAGGAAAAAATTTTGACCCAAACTCAATGATGAGGATAAAAGAGTGTCAACCCCAATGAACCAATGACCACAAGCCCAAAGAATGGATATGAAATCTAGGGAATGATGGAAAGTGGTAAGTATGGAATATCACAGACACTCTACTTTAATCCAAGTTTTCTAAGTAGTGCCCTTCCTATAACCCTAAGGCTTCAGAGGAGGTCCCACTAGACTAGGGTCAAAAACTAACCTCCCTGGTGAAGTGAGACAGGTTTATAGTCAAGATTATTCAATCATCTAGATCATCCCTTAATCCATGTTAGAATGCTCAAAACATTAAGTAAAAGCACATGATTGCAAGAAGGTTAAAGTAACTGCAGATGAATGACCCACCTTCCTTCAAGAGGAATGTTAGATTGGTGAGAGTGTTAATTTTCCATGGAACTCTACAACTACTTAGTGAATCACTAAAAACAAGGCAACTAAATACTAAAACCAAGTTCACATTCACCAAGATACAAAGTTTCTTAACAACTTATAAGTCACGGAATAAACACCAGAGATAAAAACACAATCACACAAATTGACACACTTGTTTTCTCAGGAAACCCAACAGGGAAAACCTGCTTCCTTCATGTGGTATTTTATTGATTGTTCTTGAGCAATTGGATCTATTACAAATCAATATGTCTCTCTAATAAAGCGTTCTGCTTCTTCTCACAAATATCAGCTGACATAATTGATCTCAGCTTGTCGTGATCACTGCTTGATCTTGTCCCTCTAGCACGCAATTGTTCCCATGTTGCCTCCTTGACTTGCCCTGCTCTTGCTAGATCTTGCTCTTCATTCCTTGCACACTTGGCAGCCCTATTTCCTAGCACAAGTCTGACTCCTATTTCTTAATTTCCTTGTGCACTTCCTACCCCCTATTTCTTAGGACACCAGCTCCTCAAAATTGTGCACAATCAATCTCCTAAATTCTAGCGCACTTGTGATCTCCTATTTCTTAGGACACAAGCTCTATGCTCTCAACAATCAAAGATACTCTCACAAACTCGTGAATTCTCTTGTCTCACAAACCTTGTGCTCAAAACTTATGATTTCTTGTGCCTTCGCCCTCCTCTATAAAGACCCAATTCGAGCATGCAATGGGCCTAGCTCAGATTAGAAACTTGAGTTTTAATTGACGAGTTAACTAAGAGTCCAACCAATTCTCTCTCCAATCAACACTTGGAATATTAACTCATTATCCTTACAATCAAGACTGAAGACTAACTTGCTCTAACTGAACTTGTAACTACCACCTTGTTCTGTAGTCAAACTGATGAAGGCTCCACTTAACTGAAGCTCCAACTCTATGAATGTCATTTTGATGATTATTCCAGTATATTAAAAATAAACTCAGCCTAATTGAAGTCTAACTCATGAGCTCGCACTCATCCTGAGAGAAAGACAAATTGAGGTCTTCACTGGCTAAGGCACAAGCCAAAAGACCTTTACTCGCTACATCAACCTCCAAGACTAAAATTTTGACCAAACTCAAGGATGAGGATAAAAGAGTGCCAATCCCAATGAACCAATGACCACAAGCCCGAAGAATGGTTATGAAATCTAGGGACTAATGGAAAGTGGTAAGTATGGAATATCACAAAGACTCTACTTCAATCCCTGTCTTCCAGGTAGTGCCCTTCTTATAACCCTAAGGTTTTAGAGGAGGTCCCACTAGACTAGGGTCAAAAACTAAGTTGCACGATACGAGGAAACGAGTGAGTATATATATATATATATATATATATATATGACATTTAAGAAATGTTATGTGCAATCATAAAGCATACATGATACATTATAATTTGATACATTTAAAGTTTAAACATTATGATTAAATTGTCCAATCAATGTCAATGCATAAACTATAAGTCTCTAAATTTACATCACATTTACTCATGAATGATCACAGACAGATAATGAAAATAGCAATATCGGAATATCCAAAATCAACCCTTATTACATATCCAAATCTCAAAATCAGCCTTTATTATATATATGAGGTTGCAAGTATATTAAAGACTATGAGGTTGCAAGTACTATAAAGAGAAAAGACTAATACTCATCATCATAATCCTCATCAAAAATAGAAGCAAAAGCATGCTCAACAGTGAATGGTGGAGTTGAAGAAGATGATTGGCCAATTCCATTTCTAGGCTCCTGGTCATCAATATTCATGGCAGAAAGAGAGAGCGACTTCATCCCATTCTTTAGAAGGACCACTGCTATATTTTGGACCCCTATGAGATGCAAGGCAAAGATTGGAGTGCACATAAACAAGATCCTTTGCCTTCTATGAGCCCAACCTGTTGCGCTTCACGGAATGAATAAACCATAGGTGCTCCAATGCCTCTTGTTGATGAAGAACTTGCCACTTGTGAAAGGATACAAATGGCAAGGTTTTGCAAATGTACACCATTTTCTCCATGACAAATCCACCACCTAACTAGATTCATGGTGCTTCTCTCCTCTAAAGCTGATATATCTAAATAATCATCTAATCCTGAAGCAATACTGGCAAATTCTTCTTTCACCTCCCTACGTAGATGAGTTGGAAACATTCTCATAAGGGCTTTTTTCACCCCATTAGCCACCTCTCTATCCTTATGGGGTGCCTTTTTCTTCCCATTGCTTTGAGCAATAAGCTCCTCATCATAAAATTTGGGGTTCCAGGCATGTGCTAAAGTCTGCAATGGAGTGTTGAAATTGTTCCACCTATCAACAATGATTTTCTTGACTAAATCAGCAAAATGATCATCAACAAACAAAAGTTGTGGAGACTCTTGTGACATGATTTCCAAAGTTTTCTCAACCATGGAATCCATGCCATCATATACCTTTCCTAACAAAGGTTGGTCAGTGTCAGCATTCCAAAGAAGCTCAAATGCAGGGGTTGTGAACTTTAACAAGAAATCTATCTTTCTCCACCAATCCTCATCAAGGCACAATCTACGCACCATATATCCCCGCCCTGAATCTGCATGTCTCCACTCAGCCCAAAGTTGACTCACCACCATAGAAACTAGTGCTTGCTTAACCTCAACAAGGCAACACAACATTAGGAAGTTTGAGGCACATCTTGTCTCAACAACTTTTAACAACTCCAATTTGGAGTACTCTCAAAATATTGCTTGAGATTGGTGATGTTTGGTGATGAATTTAAAAATCTCCCTTGCTTCCCCTGTGAGTTCCTTTATCCGTGGAACTTTATCCTAATAGGGTGGTGCAAGTTATCATGGATAATGCACCAATTTGCAAATTTGCAGGGTTAATTATTGAGGGGAGGTATCGGCACATCAGATTATGGGCAATGCACAGTGTCCAAAAGATGTGGCGATAACTCCCCTCAATAATTAACCTTGCAACTTTGCAAAATGGTGCATTTCTGCGATAACTTGCACCACCCTATTAGGACCTATTTGTTCAATAGATTTTATAATAACATCAGCAATGAATTGTGCATCTTTTACCTCTCCTGAACAGTTTTCCGCCTTTAAAAATATTGCTCCTTTTGGTTAAGTGGTAATGATATCTATCAATGGTCTATGTCTTGTATCTGTCCATCCATCTGAGACTATGGTAACCCCAGAGCTACTCCAAGAAGAACAAATTGGTGATAAGATATCCTCCACAAGCTCCTTCTCATTTTTGAGAAGTTGAGTTCTGACTTTCTCATAGTTGGGCCCCTTGCACCCTTGAGGACCTTTGTTAACTACCCTTATCATATCTTGCCAGTAAGGAGAGCGAACAACATTGAATGGGATACCACATGCATAGATGCACCTAGACACTCTGGAATCAACATCTTCTATTGCTTGTACATTCACCAATTTAGCAATTCTGCTATATTGAACTATAGTGGATGCCACTCTGGTATTTTTGGATGGTGGTTGTTCTTGTTGTTGAGTGGCTCTCCTCTTTCTTGCTTCAACTACAATCCTTGGCTCAATGTTTGGTGGAGCTTGAGGAGTAGATTGACTAAGCTCTTCATGCCTTCTTTTAATTCCATCTGCCTCGTCTAGCTCTCTTTGATATGCCCTCCTCACCAATGGGTCTGTTGTTTTTGTGCAACCTACAATCCCCTGTCCTCCTCCATGCAAAAGATGTGCCTTCACTCTTGGGTAGGAGCCCCTGTACGAATTACTACAAAGATTACATTGTCATTCCCATAAGCCACCACCTCCACATTTTTGAAGCTTCTGAACATGCTTCCAAAGAGGATAATATTCAGCCCTTGGATTGGACTTGGGGCTAGAACTTGCACCTTGGTTGGAAGCCATTGCTACAAACAAAAAAAAATTTAAACAAATATATAAAGAAAAAACGTTTTTCATATTTTTGGAAGCATAAACCCTCGAAAAATAGAAGAAATAGTGGGAAAAAACTAAGAAAATGAATGCTTCTTACCCAAATTAATTTTTTGTGGTTGAAGCTACCCCAAAATGCCTCAAAAGACAAGAGAAATATGGTTGTAGTTGAGCCAAAAACCAAGAATGTCGTAGCCAAAAACTTCCCACTCCAAAACTACTTGTGAAATCTCCTCTTTCTCTTGCTGCTGAAATCTCCTTTGCTCACTGGTGAAAACGCCCTAACTGAAGCCACTGCTCTCTTCCTCTTTTCTCCTTGCTAAAATTGTTCATCTCCAAGTGAAACGACTTGCTCAATTCATGTGATGAGGGAATGAGACAAAAGTCTTTTTATAACTTGCGTGAGCCATCTAGAAGCATTCAAAAGATATTTTATTCGCCAAATAAAATAATAATAATAATAAAACCGAAAAAAAAAATCAATTAAATGGTGGAAACACGGCCATACGACCTAGAAACGCGTTTTAGGCCATACTGGGCCACGTTTCCCCCACATGAAACATGGCAATACGGCCTGAAACGCGTTTCCAGGCCGTATCAAACACGTTTTCGTACCATTTCTGCCAAGAAACAACCTGTTGAGTTTTGTAGATGTTTTATGCTTGATGCAACTTTACTTTTATTACAGCAATCACCCAAACAGTTAAGTAAAATGCTGATAGAACATATCAGTGGATCTATAGAAGACAAACCAGAAACAGAAGAATGTGATGGTGCGTTACAGCGGTCAACAGGATGCTTCAACCAGCAAAGTCTCCTTGATCAGCCAACCCAGAATGTGTCACAACAATCCTCAAATCAGTCACCGAGTCAACACAAGTCAACTCCAGAAAAGTCAACGTTGTCCAGAAAAGTCAACGCAGGGCAGCAACATAAAAGTCAATGTAGCTCCAAGTTCGGTCAACCTTTTGACCTCGGTTTTTGTGCCAATGTGTACGACCTCCTAAAATCGAAGTCTCCAACAAATTTCAGCCCTTTTGGACCATGCGTTGACCAAAGTCAACGCTGGTCAAACTTCCTTGGAAACCCTAGCTGCAGCAATTTCGTCCTTCCTCTTGGCTGTACATTTTCGTCCTTCCTCCCACGTGTGAGCTGAAATCGTCCTCCAAGGAGCTCGTACTAAATCAGAGAAGAGTAGAAGATGTGTGATGAGTTGGTGTGAAATGCTCTCCAACTTTGACTGTATTTATATACATCATTGAGTTGTGTGACACATCTGCTGGGGGTGCAAAACATTAAGGCCGACCTGCACATATAATTTATTATAAATAATAAATTCAAAATAAATGTTCTGCTCATCGGATTAAGATATATTTTATATGGATCTTACACCTCTCCGAAAGAGGAATCCAACAAAAATATCAGTATCTTAATCTGAGCATCACAACATGGAGTTTGGACCTAGTTGTCCAATTTTAACACAACCTCTAGACCTACATTTCCTACAACACAGGTCAAAAACTAACCTCCCTAGTGAAGTGAGACAACAAATTTACAGTCAAGATCAGTCATTCATCCAGATCACCCCTTAATTTATGTTAGAATGCTCAAGACATTAAGTAAAAGCATATGATTGCAATATGGTTAAGGTAACTATCGAAGAATGACCCACCTTTCCTTGAAGAGGAATGTTAGATGGGTGAGAGGTGTCTGACTAGTGCAAATGGTGGAGGATCTGGCACAATGTCATGTGCTAAGCAATGTAGGGTTGCTTGGCTGTCAAAAGAAGGAGAAAAAGTTTCTCCTATGGGGTTACCCACATTTTGGTGGGTAATGGTCCACAAGAGCTCCATCCCAATCCAATAGGACAAATGCATTTTATTATCCTAGTCCACTAGAACGAATGCATTTCATTTTATCGTTTAAGTATCATGAATATTATGTAGTGTTGTTTTGTACACATGATATTTAACCTTGGACAATCAAACTATATTATTATTTTATAATTTCAGATAGAGCTATCTTGGATCTAAAGAATAAAGTCGTGATAATGTGTCTCCTTTACATCTCTATGATTTGAATGGCGTGAAATCATTTAAAATTCTCTTAAAAGAATTAACTTTGTCGCTCTATGTTTTACGTGTCTTGCTTTAAATGCTCATTGTTAATTTGCCTTACCTTGATGAATGGTTATGATGGAATGGATAAATTTTCTCAAGACTCTTTAGTTAAACCATTACTTTTATCTTTTATTTCACCTAACCCACTTTCACGCCCATTTGCAATGAATGAAAAAATCTATTAATTGAAATTAAAATTTGTCAATTTAGTGAGAAATAGAGCACAACCTCTACAAAAACACAGGGTGTATTCATATACCCCATGGGGTTGATTCTTTTACTATAAACAATTTTAGAGAACAACATTTTTGTTGACTCCATTGAACAAATGTTGAATGAACATTGTAAAACATACTTTTGCAGACTAGTGACATCCCTAGGGACTAATTTATTGAATGACTCACACAAATTCAATACAACCTAATATTCCCATTGGATTAGAGGATCAAAGAAACATTTTAAATCAATTATATGATATGAATTTAAAGTCAGCATGAAGTCAAGAATAGAATGAATGATCTCAACAAGTTTTAGCTCAACAAGAACAAACAACCCTATAAGACCAAGAAAAGAAACTTCCCTAAGAGGATAAAACTTCCTGAACTGGCCACTTCAAGACTTTTCAAAGGGCCTTTGACAAAAATCAAAAAGAAAGCACTTGAACAGACACAAAATTTTGAAGTTGACAGTTCTACGATTCAAGTCATATTTGATTCAGATGCCTCACATAATGGAACATAACAAGATGGGCAATAGTTAAGAAAGAGAAGATGGGGGACATGATAACAAGAGGTGAAATGATGAAAGAAGGAATGATGGTAGGCAAAGAAATCAAAGACAAAGAATAAGTCCTTTGGCCTTAGAAGGAGAGCAACAATCAATTGCCAAATCTCTTAATGGGTGCACTACCTATTTTTAGTGGTGATGGGGTCATCAGTTCAAAAACCACCTTGACTACTTCTTAACAATCTATGATATTCATTTAGGAGAACACAATGATGTCATGGCCAAAGTTTTCTTCCAAACCTTGTTGGTCCCACAAATGATTGGTATCCCTCACTTCCTACCAACACTATCACTTGTTTCAATGATATTGAAGATATATTCATGAGCATATATGCCAAATGAATCATACATTGGTCGCACAATTTACTCATGAATCCTTGAAGAACAACATCCCAATGACCCTATGACATTTGGGTGCTATAAAAATGCTATGCCAACAAATGTTAAATCCGTGATTAATTTAGCACAAATTCTTACTCCAAAAGAAGCAACGAGAAAAATATGTGAAATTGAAAAAGATATGTTAGAAAGCAACACTAATCTATATACCATACTAGCTCAAGTACAACGGCAAAAGTCTATTCTTGTTGTCTCCAATCATGGTCCTCCTTCCTCAGCCAAGGTTTATTGAAGATCAACGGGTAGGAAGGTGGATGTTCTAGGGACAACCTCCAAATGTTAGGAATATTCCTACTACTGAGAATGTTTCACAAACACAACAAGATGAAGAAACTGCCCATTTGAATAGAACTATTAGATAGATGCAAAATGATATAATTAATCTAAAAAGGAATGATGATTTGAGGCTAAGAAAACAACTTCAAAACATTGGAACATTGTTATTTGATTTCAAGGACAAGCATCAAATGAATGAAAGAATAGATGAGCTTTCGCCGAGAGCTCCTTCAATTCCTAACCCAAATGCAATTGTAATGGAAGAAATTAAATAGGATGAGAATTTGCTCAGGAGGTTGAGAATTCATCGAATCCCAAATTACTACAGAGGGTGCAATTCCTCAAGCTTTAGAATCTATGGAAATAGACAATATTATGTTGCCGTTTTCTAAAGGAGATCTTGTAGAAGAAGAGCATCCAAATATAGAGCAACATGATCAAGAAAATGTGGTCCAAACCAAATCACGCTAAAACAACTTCAAGTAAAAAAAATCTAGTTATCATCAACTTGACAAAGCCAAGGCATGCCAAAATAATCTTAAATCTTCTGACAAGCTACACCTAACACAACAACTATCGAGATTCAAAAAAACAAATGAAGTAGAAGGTTCCTCCCACGTGACCTATAACATTGTAGAAAGTGGTAACAACACCTCAACAAAGGGAGAACCTACTCAAGATCTTGGAGAAGGAAAATCCTCAAAACCCGAGGATGGAAGCAGTGACCATAAATATGAGACAACATTGTGAAAATTTCATCTATCACAGCATCTGGAAATTATTCTCATAATTGTTAATTTTATTTAACAATTTATTTGCAGTTTGCTAAGGCAAATACCAAATAATTCACACTGATTTTCACAAATAAAACTGTGGAAATAATAGCACTGGAAACTGAGAAAATACTAGCACACACACATAAATTTATGACACCGTCATTTTTGGATAAATGTCCCTGGAAAAACCAAACTTGGGAAAACTGGTGCAACAGTGAGGGTTTTTATTATTATGCGGCAGTGAAAATATGAGTACAATCTATGGATGTCCAACCGGCAATTCAAACAGCAAGAAAATCTGGGAAAAATATTTTAAGGAGATTACCCTTCTTCTACAAGCAATCTCGACACAACTTCCTTCAGAAGACTCAGCTTCCTGGACCCTCTGCGTCAGCGTCTGTGCTGCTCTATGCGGACCCTATGACGTCAAGCCCTTGAACTGACTTTATTGAAGTTGTTTTTCTTGTCTATGTTGAGGAAATCGCCTCTCCTACACTCTGGACCCTCTACCCGACCTCTAGAACTGAGGACGAATTTCTCTCCAGCTAATCGAATTGCTTCTCGAAAGCAACTACGCAATCCTATGTGCTGCCTCACTGGGAATAATTTGGCCCTCTTGATATTGCCTCTCCGGGTCTGGAAAACATCCTCTGAATCACTGTATCTGCCCCTCACTATGTTTTTTGCCTCACTGAAGCTCGAACTCTCCTGCAACTTGTGAAAATTCGGTGACCCGAATATTATTGCTACAACTAATATTATTTCTCCTAACTATTAATTAAATTTAACAATTTATCTGCATTTTATTAAGGCAAATACTGAAATAAATACACTGCAACCTTCACAACTAAAAAACTGCAGAAGAAATAAACGTTGGAAGAAATGCTAGCACACACACATAAATTTAAGGCTAGACAAGATCATCATATGTCGTGTAAGGCTGGACAAGATCATCAATAGTATTAATATCTATATCATAAATTGGATCCCCATCAAAATGAGAACAATTCACCTCCCATTTCCCTATTGAAAATTGGAAGCTCAAGGATGAATTTATAAAAAATAGAATTTCTAAAAATTGAAAGCCTGAAGTATGAATTTCCAAAAATTGTAAATCACCTTGCATCAATTGGTAATCAAGCATTGTTTATGGAAAATCCCTTTTGACAATCAATCAATCCTAATAGTTCAATTTCGACTGAATCATTATTATTATTATTATTAAAAAGAAATTCAAGTCTCTCAATCATGTCATATGTAATTGAGATTTTGGGTAGCATCGGATATGCTCTAGCTCCAAAACTTTGAGGAGTGGCTAGGACACATGAGATATACAAGGCCAGAAATCATTTGGAGAAATTCCACCTAGTGTAAAAGTTATTCAATAAATTAATTATTTTAATGGAAACCCTAAGTCTAACTTAGGGAAATAAAAACAATTAAAGGGAATCAATTTAAACATGTGAGTGAGAATGTTCTAAGTAACATGGATCAAGTATTTTCTAATCTTAGCTGTTGATTAGAGATTAGATCACGGTCGTTGATTTCTCAACGAGAAAAGTATTAAAGGAAGGCTTGGGGTCAATTGGAAAACACACACTAAGCAATTGAGATCAGACCATTGTTTAGAGGGAGCCTCTAACTTCGTCTCATGGGAAGGGAGGATCATGATAGATTTGGAGGATAATGGGGTGGGAGGGTTTGTCTAGAACGTTATACCACCACCACAAGATCCCCAACGGTTGACCCAACATACTAAGAATGATATCAAGGCAAGGAGGATTATTCTAGAAGGGGTCAAAGATCATATATTTCCTCATATCCATGAGAAGAAGATAACTTTTGAGATGTTCAAAACTATTTTAGATCTATATCAAAGTACCAGTGATACCAGGAAGCTTGCCTTTAAGGAGAAGCTAAGGAGTATCTCAATGAGCATTGGAGATCCCATCGTCACATATTTGTCAAGGTTCACTCAGGTACGAGATGAGCTAGGTGGTGTGGGCGTGACTGTACTAGAGCATGACCTTGTGAGTTTTTCTCTTCTAAGACTTCACAAGTCTTGGTATGGTTTCCAAGATGCAGTAAGTGGTAAAGAAATTTTTCCAGTTGGGAAAGGCTATGGACTAATTGCATTCAAAACGAGATCTGGAGAGGGATTAGAGATTGTAGATCAGCTTCGACAGTGGACGAGGAGAACTTTGCCTTGGCAGGCAAAGGTAGCAAGGCCAAGGGCAAGAAGGGCCAAGGAGAGACCAAGTCCAGTCAAAAGGGCAAGAAGAAGAAGAAGGATCTAAGCAAGATCAAGTGCTTCCATTTCCATGAGTTTGGACACTACGCCACCAAGTGTCCTAATCGAAAGGAGTCCAAGAAGAATCATGTAGTTGCATCAGAGGAGGTAGATGCCTTTTCTACCTAGTTCGAGAAATATTTCTCATTGATTTCTTGCATTGTGAGCTCAACAAACAACAGTATGTGGTATATTGATTCAGAAGCATCCTTCCACATGACCGGGAACAAGAAGAATTTTAGCCACCTAAAGGAGAAGGACATGCAGTTTTAGATTGAGCTAGGAGATGATGACATATATGCAGCTAGAGGAGTTGTCACCGTCAGTTTTTAGAGGGAGTTAGGTAATCTTCTTCATCTCAGAGATGTTCTCTATGTTCTAGGATTAACGCAAAATCTTGTTACGATAGCTACCCTTGAGGACAAGGGTTATGATGTCATCTTCAACAGAGGTAAGGTTTACCTCTAACACTTAGCTTTTGGATGTAAGAAGCAGATAGGTGTGAGGATGAAGAATCTCTACAAGTTGCAAGTAGATATAGGCACAGTCTTAAGCAGCAAGTTAGAAAGTTATTAGAATAGAGAAGTGATGGAGCCTCAGCCAGTAGCTCAATTTCAGTCTAAGCTAATTGGCAGTTGGGTTGACCAATAGCATGATGAGAAACATAGCCCAATGCGAGTGGAGGTAGCCACTCAGTCAGTGACTCCTAGTATATGCCCTAGGGAGAGTTCAAGCCAAGTGGGAAGAAGACTTGTTTAAGGGAGATCAAGAGAGAATTGGATCTTCCTATATCACCTTCGACCAACCGCCAGAGTAAGCAGCCTTAGAGGTACTCAAGGTACATGGCACTTATGAGTCACTGAAGTGATGGACTCGTAGAGCATGGTTGGAAAGAACAAGTCTTCAAATCAAATTTCGCAAAAGAAATCAAGGAAGTCCTCTAGTTCAGGGGGGGTATAGCTACAACAACGGAGAATGTGGTTGTGTTGGAGACAAATCCAGGTGGACAAGGTTCTTCCAGAAGCACCTTCCTCACTAAGAGGGATTTGAAAATAATAGCGAGAGAAGGTCCTTCTTGACTTGTGCCTTGGTCAAAAAAGACCATGAGGTATCTTCCTTTTGTCAAGAACAAGTCCATGGAGATGAGCGTGTAATATCCCCAATTAGCAATTTTGCTAATTAGAATATTAATTGTAGATAAATTTTGATGTTTCTAATGTCAAGCAGAAATAAGGTGGGTCGGGACCCACAATTAATAATTAAGGGAAAAACTACAGCCGACTCCTATAGTTCACAAAGAAAAATTACAACCTTAGTGGGGTCCATGTGGCCAGCATTCGATTTGGAGGCAGCTCCCTAGGTGGCAGCATGGGAGAGGCTCTATGGGGGCAGCGCAGTGAGTGGCTGAATGAAGGGACTGCGCAGTCCATGGTGGGCCCAAGGGAATTTAGGGGCTCAATTGATAAAACGAAGTGAAGGTAGCTCATTTCCTCATTCATTCAACTTCTATTTTGATTTTCATCTTGACATAGCACGCTTGTGTCGGGAGCCAAGTCTGCAGTGATGTTTGGCACACGAGATCTTCAGGCGGAGATCTTAACCTCTACCTCAGGGGACTTCAAGTGCCTGCTCAGGAGAGAAGTTCCACAATTTTGGTGAGGAGTTGACATAGCAACAGCAGCAGCAGGAGTACGCAGCCCCCTTCATGACTGCGTAGAGGTAGCAGAGGCTGCACGGTGCAAACTAGAAGAAGTGTCAGAAGCATGGGAGAGAAGAGGAGTTCAGCCGGAGGATTTGGAGGAGAGGCTAGCCACCTCCTACTAGGGATTTTGGCAGCATTTTGGAGACATCTACCAGCAGTTCCAGCCAGGAGTCGAATTTCCCAGCAGTTAGGTGAGCCAAGCCCAAGAGGACCAATTCCCAAAGTCAAAACTAGAACGAACCCTTTCTGGGTTTTTCTGGGTTTATTGAGGAGAAGTCAAGATTAATTTGGCAAAATTTTCAGGGCAGGTTTGAGGTGTCAAACAGAGATCCTAACTCATCCAGCAGCTAGAAGAGCTAAGGGAAAATTGGGCTAAAATTCCGAAGTCAATATCTAGCCAATTCCTTCATGGGTTATTGTGGGTTTCTTGAGCAGAGTCCACGGTTAAAATCCTGAAATTTTCTGAGCAACGTAGCAAGCCCTAGCAGCAGGGTGCGTCTAGCTAGATATTAGAGAGAACAAGTGTATTCTCTAGGCCATTGTTTGCCTTGTAAGAAATCAGATTGCTCAGTCTCTAATACTACAGGAAAGAAGAGGGTTTTAACTTTTCCCAATTGGGTTCCCTAGAAAAATTTACTCTCTTGTGTAATTGTGTCTTTATATCTGTGTTTAATTCCACTGCTTTTACTGTTGAGAAATTTTGTATCTTGGTGATAAGTCAACTAGTTCAGTTTTCAGAAATCATCTAAGTAATTGCAGAATTCCAAGGAAATTCAACATTCGCCACCTCACTTCCTCTAGGTTTGTTTTTACTATGTGTTCTCTCCAGCCTTCCCCATGGTTTAGCCTCCCCAACTCATCTATCTCGCTTGGGCATGTGCAGGGCCATTGCTTGGCAAAACCTTCCCCTGCCCCAAATCTTCCTGTATCCCCCTGGAATTCTCTATTCCAACCTCCTTTTGGGCATTCTAGTTTATTCTGGTGACAACTAGTCGCTGCCTCATTTCGTTTTCCTTCTAGGCCCACTACCCTTTAATTCTGAACAAGAGGTAGCCCTATTTCTAGAAGGTGTTTGTCCCCGGTTTTGTATTTCAGGGGGTAAGTGCACAGGGTCCTTTTCTATCAAAACCACGAACAACTCAGGAATCATAAATTGGTCTACCCCGACTTCTCTTTGGATTGCCATCTCCTACTTCATGGACAGAGCTACATCAGCATAGAATTCAACTACCCCACACCAACAAGGAGCGTCAATTCCTCAGCACTTCATGGATTACTCTTAGCTCAGGAGCACAAGATAGGCCATAAAAAGTCATGAGGAAGGATTGGATAGTTTGGGCTCTCGACTGGACGATCACATCAAAAAAATTGAAATTTTGTCTGCCTCTCTCTCCCAACAGCAGCCAGAGAGCTCATGGCAAATGAAATTGTCATGAGCTCTCTCGTTTTTCTTGCTCGATGTGTCTCAGCTCTGGAGAAAGCCATCTGCGATCTTCAATACCATGCAACTTGCAAGCAGGATCAATCTCCCACCACCTCAGTGATTCAGCACCTGCTACTCAATGCAATCCCTCCCCAGAAGGAGAATCCTCTGGTCGCAATTATGGGATTTCAGCACAACAACCATCTCGAAAAGCCCCAGCAGCATCTGGACAACCAGAACAGTGATCTAGCAAATCCCAAGAATTCCAATGAGTGACCACTCTCCCTTCAGTCGCTTTAATGTTTTGTAAGATTTGCATTTTCTTAGAAGTCTTCTGCAGAATATGTACTTCAAGAACTTTTAAAATGTTGTTGTGTTGAGTTCTGGTCTTCCAAGACCCCTCAAGTTTTTGCCAAAACCAGTTTTTTTTGTCTTTCAAAATGGCCAGAATGTCCCAATAATGTAATTATGCCGTATTCTCTTTTGCAGTTTTTCCATAAGATATCAATTTTCCCAAATTTAAAACCCAAAAAAACAAAAACGAAAAAAAAAAAATAATAAGTTAAAAGAGATCTAAGCTAATCCAATAAAAACCATAAATTTTATGTCGGTGTAATATGGTAAAAGAAATAATTTTTTTTTAAGTAACATGATTTGAAACCACGCTAATCTAGGAAAAAGGATAATTCAAACATTTTACCAAAAAAACAAAAGAAAAGAACAAACCAAACTTTTCATGGACCAAACAATCCTGTAAACCCCAAATAACATAAACAATGATGAAAAGAAGTAGAAGAATACCTGTAAACTCCATTGTTGATATTAGGATAGATAGTGTCGTTCCACCTCTGTATTTGGTCTCTTAAAAAAGGGGGCGAGAGATCCAATTGGGGATATTTGGCAACTTGATTGAAATCGGAATTCAATATGTCGATGATGTCAGCGCTTTCGTTATTAACAACATCATTTCTCAATCTATCCCACAACATGGGAACCGTGGCGCGGCCATCGTAGCCAATCCCTCCTTTTCTGCGGCCGTAGACCTCCTTCAGAGTTTCGCATCCATTTGCATTGTCCACCGATGCGCGCAGGTGTCCGGCAGTTGAGGAATTGGAGAGGGAATTGGAAGTGGAAATTGGGAATTCCCAGGGGCCGTTAAGGCCGGGCGAAGCAATGGAGACCCCGACGGCGTCTTCGAGGCCTTTAAGCGCCCTCACTATAAGTGCGCGGTGAGCCCATGGGCATGCCAGCGCTGCGTACAAATGATACCTGCCCACTTCGGAAGAGTTCACAGAATTGGAGGGGCGGCTGCGGAAGGCGCTGTCTGGGCGAGTGTAGGAGCCCCTGGGATCCGAGGGGGCCAATTGTTTCATCATTGTTTTCCACCCAGTGCTCCATGCGGTTCGAACCCCGAACACCAGCATTTGTGGTGGGAGGCCTCTTCCCCATAGCATTTGTGAAACGCTTTTGAAGATGTCCACTCCACCATTCTCATTCCCTGATTCTTCGGCCATATCTCTGGTAGAACGACACCACACCTTCCTCATATACCGATCACTTTCATTCTTCTTATTATTATTATGCTTTCTGATGAAGCTGGTACTCCAATTCTTCTTCTGGTAAGGATTGAGAATAATAGAATGACGAACGTTGGCATTGGCAATGGGAATAGAAGTGAAAAATGAGCCTTTCAAATCCAGATTAAAATTGGAATTGGAATGAAGATTTGTTAATGCCATTTCTTCAGCGTCCGACAAATATCTACCAACCAAGAAACCAAAGACTTAGAATTGAGGTTGCCATTTCTTCAGCGTCCACTTACAATATAACCAAACTGTTCAAGTGAAGTAAATGCCTCATCCTCCGCAAATATCTACCAACCAAGAAACCAAAGACTTAGAATTGAGGTGAAACGATGCATGGCCATGTCACTAATACTACATCTCAAACTACACAATGTTCATACGACAAGCTCATAGTCGTGTTGATATATCCGATCCAAGGCAGTGGAATGGAGGCAACATGAAAACATTTTTGGGATTGTTTTTTTAGTGATGGGATTTGTTGATGGTTGGAAAGTTCTTCATTAATTTGGATAATTTGGATAATTTGAATAAGAAAAAAACTGAAATATAAAAGGTCAAAAATATAAAACTAGTAATTGTATAAACTATTTTTATTTTCATGTTGGTTAAAAATATCATTTCATTTCATTATATATATTCTAGTATAATATTCATCTTATTATCTATTAAACTATATTCATATATAATATTCATATACTTATTGTGGTTCAATACTCTTCTTATTATCTATCATCTAGTTCTATGTAGATCTTTCCATCAAAATATACATATTTTATAAATTCTTACTATTTATTTGTATATATGAATTGTGTGATTTTATTTTATATAGTTAAAGTATTTTAGTTTATTTAATTGAAAATAAAATTATTTGAAATAAAACGACTTTTTATTAATTTGAAAATTTTGCTTCTGTGATCCATCAATTGTGTGAGAAATTCTTTCGGTGAAAATCACAAGTAGGGAATTTTTGCCGACGCGTTTCGAACCAGCTAGTGTGGCTCATCATCACGACAAGATGAGAAATCTGAACCAAAAAACCAAATTAAATAGACAAGAATGCTCCAACTAGCTGTTTAGTTTGACTAATTTAATAAAATAAATTAAATTTCATCAATAAAACTATATGTTATTATGTATGATAAAATTATATTAAAAGTTTTTAATTTAAATTTAATTCAATATTAATGATTTCCAATAAATATAATGTTAAATAAAAAAATTTTAAATAAATAAATAATAATATATATATATATATATATATATATATATATATATATATATATATAACAAAAACAAAAATTAAAAATCTAAAAGAAAAATAAATTTAATAAACCAAATTAAATAGAATAAGTAATAAACAAATAAAAAAGTAAAAATAAAAATAAAATATTAAATAATTTAATTTCATAGCTAAATAAAATCAAACAGTAATAAGGAGGCGGAAAAAAATAAAAATAAAATAAAATAAATAAATAAATAATAATAATAATAATAATAAATTAATAAAAATATTTATTTTTATTTATTTTTATATATAAAGAAAAGGAAGTTAGAGGGAGAATAAAAGGAAAAATAAAAGGCAACTAAGAGTGAAGGGCGGGAATCCAACATCTACTGACACTCCACCCATCATCCCTATTAAGGTTGACAGGCCTCTTTTCGATCTCCAAGGCTTCCCTCAATTTGCGATGGTGGAAATGGTCAATCTTTGCAATAACCTCAGCCTCCTCAATACATATGTGATGATTCGTTTTATCGGCATGCTCTGCTAAGGCAGAGGACCGAGATCTACAATGTCTGAGGTCAACGATATGTTCCTGAATCCTTTGATTAATGGACCGACCAGCTTCACCAATGTAAGGCATCCCACAAGAACACATAATCAAGTAAACACCCTTACTATCTTTAGGGCAAATCGGGTCCTTAACTAACCTAAGCGAACTCCTGATGGTGCGAAGGGGCTTGAAGGTTGAGGAAACATTATGCTTTTTTAAGATCTTAGCAATCTTATCAGTAGTACCTTGGATGAATGGAAGGTGAACTCCAGAGGACCGATCACAATGCTCTTTCTTAACCTTAGGACCTTTTTCAGCTTTTTGAAAAGCTCTAACACATTGAACCTTGCTATAACCATTCTTGCTAAAAACATTAAAGAGATGAGACTTTTCACTTTCAAAGTGGTGTTCATCTGAGATTCTAAAGGCTCTGGTAACTAGAGTGTTGAGAACCCCAAGCTTCTGAGCCGGAAAATGATGAGAATTAGCATGCAAATACTGCTCAGTATGAGTCTTCTTTCTAAAGACTTGATGAGAGAAGGAACCATCATCATTCCTCGAAAGAAGGACATTGAGGAAGGGAAGACTACCATCTACCTCAAATTCCATGGTGAACTTAATGAAGTCAGATTGATCATTAAGATGATGGAAGAAAAGGTCCAATTTTTCTTCTCCATGGGGCCACACCACACAGGTGTCATCAACAAACCTTTTCCAAAGCTTAGGTTGAAAAAGGGATGTGGAAAGGGCCTTAGATTCAAAGTCTTCCATGAAAAGATTAGCCACTACAGGGGAAGCCTTGGAGATCGAAAAGAGGCCTGTCAACCTTAATAGGGATGATGGGTGGAGTGTCAGTAGATATTGGATTCCCATCCTTCACTCTTAGTTGCCTTTTATTTTTCCTTTTATTCTCCCTCTAGCTTCCTATTCTTTATATATAAAAAATAACTAAATAAATATTTTTATTTATTTATTTATTTATTATTATTATTTATTTATTTATTTATTTATTTTATTTTTATTTTTTCCGCCTCCTTATTACTGTTTGATTTTATTTAGCTATGAAATTAAATTATTTAATATTTTATTTTTATTTTTATATTTCTTTTTTACTTTTTTATTTGTTTATTACTTATTCTATTTAATTTGGTTTATTAAATTTATTTTTCTTTTAGATTTTTAATTTTTTTTGTTTTATTTATATATATATTTATTTTTTTTGTTTTATTTATTTATTTATTTATTTTATTTTTTTCATTTTCATTTTTATTTTTATTTTTACTTTTATTTTTTATTTTTAATTCCTATATATATATATATATATATATATATATATATATATATATATATATATATATATATTATTATTATTTTTATTTTTATTTTTTATTTTTAAATAAAAATAAAAAAATATTTTAACATTATATTTATTGGAAATTGAATTAAATTTAAATTAAAAACTTTTAATATAATTTTATCATACATAATAACATAAAGTTTTATTGATGAAATTTATTTTATTTTATTAAATTAGTCAAACTAGCCGTTATATTACTAACGGCTAGTTGGAGCATTCTTGTCTATTTAATTTGGTTTTTTGGTTCAGATTTCTCATCTTGTCCTGATGATGAGCCACACTAACTGGTTTGAAACGCGTCAGCAAAAATTCCCTACTTGTGATTTTCACCGAAAGAATTTCTTACATGACTTTTTATTAATAAAAATTATCAACAATATAGTTATTAAAAAATATTACTATTTTAAAGTTTTTAATAAAAGCTATGTATTTCAAGTATTTTAATAAAAGCACAGAAGCTCCTCATTCATCCATCGAATTGCGGCTCCAGCTGGTCTCGAGATCCATCACTGTTATTCCCCATGCATTCACGTTGTTGCTCCAGCTTTCCTCACGCACCACCACTACCATTGCCCTCCCTGCTGCGTGTTCCCCCTGCTGCAAGTCCCTAGTCGTGCAGCCTCTTGTTGTGTGCCCATCCCCCTGTGATCCTCCTTGTTGCGGGTCCCCTATTGCACGCTCCCCTGTTGCGCACCTCCCTGTGGCATGCCCCTCCCCCAGTGCCTCTCCCTGTTACGCACCCTCTACGGCAAGCACCCCTGTTGCACACCCTCTTGCTGCATGCCCCCTGCTCTCGGCCTGGTCTCACAGCCCGCAACACATTCTCTACTCGACAGCCTATCCATGGCCCCACGCCAACGTCAAAAGCTCATTAGGGGCAACCACAGAGGAGCGTTCTTGGGGCATTATCACCGAGGCCAAGACCAGCGTCTGGAATCCATCGAATGCTCCTCATCAGGAAGCCATGAAAGGCAGGCCACCCAAACGCCTGATAGCACCCAGGGAGAGAATGTCTTGTCTCCGAAGAAGCCTAGGAGAAGAAGAGGCCCCAAAAAATCTACGACAACGCATTTTGAGTCGTCCACACCTCGGAAAACCGAGTCGCTCCCTATTCACGATTTTGTGAAGGAGGAGATAGACGTTTAGATCATGGATTTGGATGGCGTCTAGACCGGAGTTTTAGATGCAGAGTGCCTTGTAGCTCCCATTATCTGCGTGGTCCCTCTGAAGCCTCCGCATGAGCCCACAACTGAGGAAGAAGTCATTTCACGTGAATATGGATGCCTAATTGAGGAGGAGGACCACGATACAGAGGAAGATGAAGGAACCCCATGACTACTTGGTAGCAAGGTTATTTTCTGTTTTTTGTCAACGCGGGACATCCTTTAGTTATTTTGTTTCATATGTGTCACTGGATATTTTGTAAACCATGATTGTATGACTCTATTAAGGGGTTTTCCTCCTAGAAGACAACCCTAAACATGTTTTATTTTGAAAACTACTAGAGCAGGGATTAGCTAAGTTTCGTTTACTATCTCGGCTCAAAGCCTCTATAAAGTTTCTTTTATGATTTAATATAGTTTAGCTTAACTTACTCTATATATATATATATATATATATATTTATTTATTTATTTAGATTCTTTTGCTAATAAATCTTAAATGTCATATATTAACTTCATGTTGAATAAAAAAATAATTACACATCTAGCATCTTTGAAAAACTTTTAAATCTCAACATATTCAATTTTCAAAACTAATATTAACATCAGCAATAAAATTATTTAAATTGGTTAAACAAACTTATAAAATTAGAAAAATCCACTAAGCAATTACATTTTTATATAAAATTATATTTTATATAATCTAGAATCTGTATAAACCATTTGAAACCTTTGTCTTGAGACTGAACCATATTAGATGGTTCTAAAAGTCGATCAACCACTTATGATGTGATTAATCTAAAAAACATTATCCAAATCATTATTGATTTTATCAAATTTTATATTAACTTAGATAAAATTTAAGTTAATATAGAATATATTAATAAAAATAAAATAATAAAAAATATATACCTCATAGGTCTCATACACTATGTATTCCTAAAAGTTTTACCTGCCGAAATCGTTTCTTATTAATAACGTCACTAGTTGGATAAAAGCTTTGTATCGGCAATATCCCGGTGCTTCCACAACAAAATGGAGCGGTTAAAATCCCCGGGTTCAAATGGAAAGCAGTAGTAAATAACGCGATAACTTTCACGGCTTGATGCAAAGGGGCGTGAATTAAAATTCAGTCGAGGGAAACTTTATGAATGCAGAAATAGGAAGGAAATTGATGGAACAACGTGTAGAAATCACAATTATTTATTTTATTGAACAAAATCAACCATTGTTATGACTAAGTTATTGTAATGAAGCTACACAAAACGGAGCAATGATTGCCCCTTATGTCAATTAGACGATAGCAAACATAATAATAATCTAAGTCACCAGGTTCGTGTTCATGTTCGAGTTCGGCAACGTTGAAATTCGAATAAAGTTCGGCAGCGAAAATTTTTCCGATAAAGTTCGGCATAAAATTCGACATATAGAAATTTGAAAAAAAAAAAAAATATATATATATATATATATAACAATTTTAAGCATGTTGAAAGATAAATATGATGCACATAAATAAGATGATAGGATTATTGCTCAAACATTTACATCATTTCCATTTTCCACATATAAACCATGAAAGTGAGTGCCAAAATTCCAAGAAATAACCAACTTCAATCTTCCATATATAGTAAACAAGGTGATAAATTCATCATAGACATTAGCAATAGGCTAGTAGAATTATAAGAATATCAAATTCAACAAAACCATGGGCCATATAAAGTAAACTAGAAGTCTAGCAAAAAGTAAACTAGAAGTCTAAAACGAACACAAGTTTTATTCTTGATGTTTTGGTGGCCCACTTGTGATATCAAAAAGTTCTATATCATCAAGAGCAGTATGGGTTGTGAATCCGCTAGATGCCTCAGCATCAGATTCATCACTCAGTGCCCTGTCAATGTCACTATCATTGTAAAAACCAGCTTCGCCTTCATCCGTTGATGCATTAAGAACAGGATCAATGTATGGAGTAGAGGAATTGGATGAATCTTTTGACACATTTTTCAAAGCCAAGTGCAAGTTACTACGAACATAGACAAGATCTTCTAATCTTCCAAATAACAATCTATTTCGTTTCTTGGAATGAATGTGGTCAAAGGAACTCCAATTCCTTTCACACGCTGATGCACTTGATCCCTGACTTAAGATACGAATTGCAAAAGTTTGCAATTCTGGCGCCTCTGGACCATAAAAATCCCACCATACTGCTGGATCACTTTTGCTCCTATCATACTTTGCTGATTGTGTACCAAATAGCCCTTCTTCTAACCTGTATGCCCTCAACTGAGATCTGACCAAACTTGCAATTGTTGGATCTGGATGTAGCTTCTCAATAGCATGAATAAGTCCATTCATGACTTCTGCAGCCCTATGTCTTGGTAACCTAAACAATCTAGGGTCCAAATAACATGATGCTGCATGTAATGGACTATGCATCATCTTCCATCTTTGATCAATTACTTCCCATATCTCCTGGTAATCAGCTTCCACATCATTAAAAGCACTTGCAATGGCCTCTTTGCAACGATCAATACTTTCATAAACAAAACCCATACAAGGTTTGTCACCATCAACCATGCGGAGCACATTAACAATTGGGCCACATATTTTTAAAACCTTGTCTACATTTTCCCAAAAGCCATTATTGAACACTATTTGTTCAACATGTTTCCCCTTAGATTTCTTTGAAAGGGGAGATCTTTCCCACTCAGTATTGCAGAAAACAGCGCTTATGCTTGCTTTTTCCTCAACAACTCTTTTCAAAGTAATATAGAAAGTAGCAAACCTTGTATCACAAGGCCTCAACAACTCTTTAGATGCATTCTTCCTGTATATGCTCAAAGTGAGACGATGGTTGATGATGAAGTTTGAAATTGTTTTGGCTCTTCGTATTGTTTCATTGACCCAAGGAAATTTGGCTAAATCATGCAACATCAAATCCAAACAGTGAGTTGCACAAGGGGTCCAATAAATATGATTATATTTTTCCATAATCATTCTCCCTGCACCAACACAATTTGATGCATTATCTGTAACAACATGGACTACATTTTCCACCCCAACCTCTTGAATTGCTTCATCCAAAATTTCAAAAATAAATTCTGATGTCTTCACCTTATCCATTGCATTAACTGCCTTCAAGAAAAGTACCCCTCGAGGACTGTAAACAAGCACATTGATCAATGGGCAATGACACAAATCTAACCAACCATCACTCAAAATTGTGCACCCTGTATGCTTCCAAGACTCTTTTATCTCGGAAAATTTTGTTGTGACTCTTTCTTTTGTTTTCTTTAGCAAAGTGGTCCTTAAAGCTTCAGATCCGGGAGGAACATAGCCCTTTCCAAAATCAATGGCCTTTTTAATTAGATTTTTAAAATATGGACTCTTGGCCACATTAAAGGGAATTGCACATGCATAAAAAAATTCTGCACAAGCATCATCAACTTCCTGTCTCTCCACAGGTTTCCAGAATTGAGTTAATGTTTTGGTTCCACCTGTTTTTACAGCAGTAGAACTTGATCCACCAATGGTTGACATTGAATTAGTGGTGAACGTGTTTGAGGAAGAGATAGCAATCTCCCTCTCAATTCGTTGCCTCTTCTGATCCCTTTTTTTCCTTTTTCGCCTTTGAAGAGGAATAGCTTTTTTCCACTGCGGCTTTTTGTTCATCTGAGATTTTAGTGCAGCCCTCAACACCACCTCCACTTCCATTGCTAATACTGAGAAGATGATCCACAACTCTAGTTAAAGAGCCAGTGAATTGATGCCCACAAATATCACACACAAGATTTTTCCCATCTTTTATAACAAAATTCCATGCTACCTGAGTTGATTTTGGGGGTGCCATTGTCTTGACTCTTGATTACTGAAGTGAATCACAGTGGATGAAATGTCTGCAATTTTTTGTAAAATAACATTAGAATTAGTTCTAAATAATTTTGCATTGACTGTACTGTAATTTAAATAATTTAAATTTTGCATTATGACTGTACTGTAGTCTGTAAATTGTAATTCTGCTAGACTGTAATTTAAATTTTTTTTAATAAACAGACTTACAAATAAAGGACAAATTAAAAATTTAAAGCCTGTGTTATTAATATTTTTATGAGGCATTACAAACTACAGACTACAGTAACCCTAAGGGCCTAGCCTATCACAGATTCACAAATTCAGTGTTCACTGTTCACAATAGCATTAATCGACAGTGGACAGCATTGAGCAATAGTTCAGTTTCTGTCAGAGAATAGGAAAAGAAAATGGTACTCTGGTACATGCAAATTTGCAATTTATCAATTGAAAATTTTTCTAAATGAAAATTCACCATCACATCTGTAGACTGTGGTGGAAAAATCTCTTAGAAAAAATTTCATTTGGCATGAAACCTAGCTTCAAAATTGGTCTTTAAATGTAATGTCTTGTCTTGTCGATAAAATTGATTGAATGGCCTGTAAACCAACTGAAAAGCCAAGTCTGTGCTTGTTCATGGTTCGTTTGAATGGCATAAATTGGGGATGGGTTTCTAGTCTGGCCTGCTGCTAGAGAGTTTGAAGAACAACTCATGATGATTGCAAAGGAGGCATGCTTCTGGGCAACCTACAGTGTTTTACCATTATGGAATAAAGGCTTTCAAAGGTACAAAGCTATATGCGCAAGGCTGCAAGGCTTAACTGAGCAGCTGATTCAAGAGAGTAAGAAGCAACATTACAATGTAAGGATATCATGTCAAAAGCTCTTTCCTGAAAATGTTTTTGCTGGGATTGTGGCTGAATATGAAGGGACAAGTGAAGAGCTTGTTGATGATTTGATATCTGGAATACTATCTTCACCGGATTCTTCAGGTCATTTCAATTTAGTAGAGGAAATTCGTGGCAATGTCATGGGTATGATGTTTCATGGTTGCCTGACAACATCGGGCATAAATTATAATAAGTGGTGTTCTCACAAGACTTGCACAACATCCAAAAATTCAAGCCAAGGTAAAAGCTTTATTTTCATGCCTTGTGCGTTTCTGTGTAAGAATGAAGATAATACATGACTCGAAGGTGTGGTAGTATCACAGTTCTTTGGGGATATGAAACAGCTCCGAGTGAATTTGTTCATAACTGTGATACCTGAACTAAGATCTTCCGTCACTCAAGCACATGAGAAAGGAAAATTTTCATCGAACCATTTCAGTTTTTTTAAAGAGTGAAACGAAATGGTTCAAGACGATGCCGAGTGAACTTACCAGTTACGTGTGAGGAGTCAGGACTGTGAGGTTTGTGGTTTGCTGGAAGAGACCAACGCTGCTGCGATTCGTGAATGATAACTATGAGCCCGTGGAAAACTCTAAGCCTGTAAGTTTGTAACCTGTCCCCTGGCGGCTGTAGGCTATAGCCTGTGCATTGTGCGCTGTGGAATCTGGAAGCCAAGAATAATTTTTGGTCGGGCCGAGAGTCTGCTGTCTGCTGTGTCAACTGTCAACAATGCGGCTGCCGACAAAACTATTTTACCAAACGCCAACCCTAAACACGAATTTTTTTTTTCCGAATTTAATAAAAAAAACACGAATTTAATCGATTTCTTCAGGTTCGTGTTCAGCATGAAGTTCGGCTTTGTGTTCACTGGACACAATCGAATTTGTTCGGATGCCGAATAAATTCACCGAATTTCGAACTTTTTCCTTCAAGTTCGCCGAACCTGGTGACTAAGATAATAATAAAGAGATGGCAGATTGACAAACACGCATACACAGACTGACTTCACACAAACACGATCATTATAATTATAAATATAACTATAATTATTATATTTTTTGTTTTTGACTCCTTTCTTCTTTAGAAGTTGTCACAATTGAAAATGTTGTTCTAGATCATGTTTTTCTTATCTACATAAGATGAGAATGTAATGTTTTGATATATGCACTGTTAATAAAAACAATGTTTTTTTTTTTTTTTTTTTTTTTCTGAAAAATAAATAAATAAATAAAATAATAAATAAAAATAAAAATTATAACCATTCACAAATTTGATTAACGTTCTTTAGTTAGGGATGTGGCGGCACGCTGATGTCACCATTTATAAAAAGATCAAAAGCAATAATTAACTTAATAAGTTCAAAAAAAATTATAGATTAACAGGTTAGAGGCAATCATAGATGTCACTGCACAAGCAGTAACATAATAATACAAATTGTATGGTAATGGTAAATGAAGAACTATGAACTAAGAATCACATGGTAAAAATACATACATAGTAAAAGTTATTATTTTTTTGCAAAAATTACTAACAATGTGTCAATTAGGGGATGCATGAGGGGAGGCCTCATTTTATACCTGAAGAACAAATCGAGACTAATTATACTTGGCGTTGGGTACATTATGTTACCATCAGGGTAAATATTTGGGGCCTAAAGATTACTATCAATAAAAGAATAAAGAAAATATTAATATTAGAAGATTCAATGATTGTCATAAGACAAGCTTTCAAATTAAAAATTAAGTCAGAATTCCTAATTTCACAATTTTGAAAAAGATGGTCTCATAAGTGAAGAAATTTGAAGAGATACCCTTTCTCCACATATATAGTCAACTGAGCATGGAGGCAGACAAATTTGCCATTCAAAGGGCAAGGTTGAGGCAAGGAACATTAGACCTAAATCAAAATCAACGGACCTTTTCTCCAATTCCGTAAGGTATTCAACTATTTATGTTGGCCAACTTGGCTAGCATACTTTTAAAAAAGGTGAATTAATGTTCTTGATGATTTCACCAATAGAGGTGACGTTGGTCTGAGCAACTCACATCTCACATCTAGATAATGCCAAAGGAAATTATAACGCATGATTATGGTGTGTGCAATGGCCTTCTCTCTGTTGATTCAACAGTTGGCAGGAGAAGGAATATATAGAGTAAATTGGATATAAGCTAGTACATTACACCAACGATCCAAACTTCACAGCTATGCACTATGGTCGGAAATGCAAGGCTCTGTAATTCTACCTGATCCAAACTTCACAGCTATGCACTATGGTCATAAATGCAAGGCTCTGTAATTCAGGTCGAGCCATTATTTCTATGGAAGAATCAGTCCGCTCCACAAGGTTTTGGATTTGAGCATAATTGGACATTAACTATCCCCTGTGGCATTGGTTGTTTTTTTTAGAATTTGTAGAACATACCAATGTAGAATTGTAGTCCAAGAACTCCACATAGCCTAGAAAAATTTTCTATGGATATACTGGAATTCTGAAGCGTCTGAATTTTCAGAAGAATGCAAATGGTTTTAGGCACACAACCAACGGTTTATAATTACATTCTTTTGGGCATGCAACGAACGGTTTATAATATCAAAGTTAACCGTTTTATTAAAAACAACAATGCGTCAAAATTAAATATGATTAAAAAATTACAAGTTTATTTAGAATTTCACTACCATTACAACCATCTTAATCTCATTGTAAATACTAAAAATCAATTTAATTTGATGGTAATAATATGAAACTTGAAATGTAAACAATTGTGAATGTTAACTTAATTGGTCCATTTCTTATCATTAAAACACATTTTCTATTAAAAGATTACAAGTTCAATTGTCTTAATACTTTCGAGATTAAGCTTCGTGGTTGTACCAAAAAAGATTCATAAACCACATAGGAAAAAATTACTTAAAATAAACACAAATTATAACCTGAAGTATAGTAACATTATAAATGTATTGCATAATATTATATTTTATTTATTATAAAATAAAAAGAAACACATTCAAAATAATATATTGAATTAAAATAAAAATGGAGTTTACAGTGGGTTTTTTTCCAATGTATCGTAACTTTTTCAACCCATATTGTTCCTTTTAAATAACCCATTGAATCCGTTTACAAACATAGATTTTGGTTAAACTAGGTTACAATGTGTTTTTTCCCAATGTATTGTAACTTTCTCAATTCATATTGTTATTTTTCTTTTTAAAGAACCCATTGTGTTATTGTTATTGAGAATTAACCAACATTTATATAGGCCATGTTATTGATATTGAGAATTAGCCAACATTTATATAGGGCTTTTTTAACGGGTTTGTATGTCTTCTTTTGAAATTTATATTAAGAAAGGATCGAAGTCCAAGATCATTCTTTATTCTATGCATAAAGGGAATAATGTATGAGCACCTTGTAAAACAAAATAAGGAGGTACATTTTATAAAGCAAAATAAGGAGGTACATTTTATTAGTTTAAAATTATTTCATATAAACAAAAGCTATGTGGTGGCAATGTCACTGCCATTGTTTTTTTGGATATTGCTATCACGTGGTTTTGTTTAGAAAATAGTATAAGAAAATATCTTATTGAAATAAGATGATAAATAAATTATATATATAATATTAACATTGTTATTTTTTATAATATTGCATAATCATCAAGATGTATTTATATGAACATTTGGATGAAAGTTGAAAGCTTGCACCCCATTTTTTTAGAATGACAAATTTATTGGTTTCAATAATGCCTTATAAACCACTTCCCTTGGAATTTTATTAATACGAAATTATTCACAACATACATTCAACAAATATATGAATAAGAGTATATATATTAATGTGCAACAACATGTCATAAAAGAGATATACGACTGTAGTGATAACTTGCAATTATTGACATCACTTAAGTCCACGGATGTTGGATTCTATCATTCATTTTTTGGTTATACCTGTCATCCCAATAATATTGGGTGAGCTAGCCATTCCAACAACTTCCGTCTAACCACATACATATATCATGAAGCGAATTTAGGAGGTTGCACCATATATATTACATAAATGGCACTTTAAAATCTTAACTTGTTTAGAGATTTAAGGACATTCTATAAACTTGAGATGAATAAAAACTATATTGTTCCAACTAGTGTATCATATCTTCAATCTATTTCAAAAACTATCTATAAAATGATTCATTATTTTATTGTGTTTAGATGTTTTACTTATGAAGTACATTGTACTTGTATCTTAGTATTTTAAATAAGTTAAAGGGTGAAGTTTTTATTTATTTAATTGTTAATATTGATTAAGTTAAGTGATAATGTTAACTTATGCTTATGTTACAATGATATTAATAATATTGAAATGATATTAATAATATTGAAGGTATGCATTGTCTATTTTTACATTACTTTGAATTTTGATGTAATCTTTGTGTATTTTGATATACTGTATATAACCTACAAGTTGGAAGCATTTCCCCACAAGAATTCTCATTTTTTTAACCACGTATTATAAAAAGTTAAGAATTTTATGTGCTTTTACATTTTTTCAATTTTTTTAGAATTTATATTTACAAAAACTTGATCTGTGTAAATGTTTAATAAATATTAAATTTAATAATATAGGCAATTTTTATATTAAGATTTACGACTTTAAATTTTAAACCTGAACCACTTTTGAAGATATACTCTTCACGCTTCACAAATTTCATTCCTAAAGAGACTTCTAAATTATAAGTTAAGAGGGCATAACAAGCAGATCCTCATATCCGTAGCGCTCAGGACGCAGACAATGCAAATTTGTAGACACTACAGTATGTTTGAAAGAAACAATTATGGTAATCAGGGCACCAAAAGATCACCATATTGGATCCATAAGCAACGAACACATCAGAGTTTACTGGAAACAACCCCTGTTACAAAGCAAAAAGAAAGAATATTTTTTTCTTGAAGATTATTTTTTCAATAATATAAGTGGTAGAAAAATGAACATAGATACCTGGGGGAAACTTATTGTTTAAGATTGATTTTCCTGATATCGTTTTTATAGAACACATTTTTGTTGATTCTAAAAGAAATTATAAAAAGGGAAACCCTACAGTGTACTAAAAAAACTTGAAAATATGGGCCTTAGACTTATTTTTGGAAGTTTTTTTTTTATCAAAATGACAGACACATGATCTTTTTAAGTTGGGAGAATCACAATTGTTATAGTATCACACCTGTTATATTAACAAAACAAAGATGGCCTTCATAAGAATTGTTGAGGCTTGGATATGTATATTGAGATAAATATATGCATGTAAAGAGTTTATGCCAAATAAAGCCTTTGAAAGTATTGAATTGGCTAGGAATCATCATGATACTACAAGTAGTGGATTAACTGGAACAAGAGCTAGGCGGTGACAATGTCACTGCCATTGCTTTTTTGACATTACTACCACGTGGTTTTGTTTATAAAATAATATAACAAAATGTCTTATTGAAATAAGACGATAAGTAATATATATAATGTTAACACTGTTGTTTTTTACAATATTTCATAATCAACAAGACATGTTTATATGAACTTTTGGATGAAAGCTGAAAGCTTGCACCAAGTTTTTTTGGAATGACAAGTTTCTTGGTTTCAATGATGCCTTATAAACCACTTCTCTTGGAATTTTATTAATATGAAATTATTCATAACACACACTCAACAAATATATGAATAAGAGTAAATATATTAATGTGCAACAACAATTCATAAAAGAGATATATGACTGTAGTGATAACTTGAAATTATTGACATCACTTAATACCACTTGCAATTATTGACATCACTTAAGACCACAAACATTGGATTCTATGAGTCGATGTTTGGTTATACATGTCATCCCAATAATATAGGGTGAGTTGGCCACTCCAACAAGTTCAATCTCACCACATGCATATATCATGAAGCAAACTTAGGAGGTTGCACCATATATATTACATAAATGGCACTTTAAAAACTTAATTTGTTTCAATATTTAAGGACATTCTATAAACCTGAGATGAGTAAAAACTCTATTCTTCCAGCTAGTGTATCAGATCTTCAAGCTATTTCACAAACTATCTATAAGGTGATTCATTAGTTTATTGTGTTTAGATTTTTTATTTATGAAATACAGTGTACTTGTATCTTAGTATTATTTACTTCTATGTTAGTATTTTAAATAAGTTAAAGAATGAAGTTAGTTTTTAAGTTAGGATAGTCCGAGTTTTTTATCTCAAAATCTACACCATAGAAGCCTCCAAACTATCATTTATTTAACTGTTAATATTGATTAAGTTAAGCGATAATGTTAACTTATGCTTGTGTTACAATGATATTAACAATATTGAAATGATATTGCTAATATTGAAAGCATGAATAGTCAATTTTTACATTGGTTTGGATTTTCATGTAATCTTTGTGTATTTTGATATATTGTATATAACCTACAAGTTGGAAGCATTTCCCCACAAGAATTCTCATTTTGTGTAACCACATATTATAAATAGTTAAGAATTTTATGTGCTTTTACATTTTGAATTTCAATTGTTTTAGAAATTATATTTACAAAAACTTGATCTGTGTAAATGCTTAATAAGTATTAAATTTAATAATCTAGGCTATTTTTATATTAAGATTTTCGACTTTAAATTTTAAACCTGAACCACCTTTTAAGATATACTCTTCACGCTTCATAAATTTCATTCCTAAAGAAACTTATAAATTAAAAGTTAAGAGGGCATAACAAGCATATCCTCGTATCTGTAACTCTCAGGACACAGACAATGCAAATTTGCAGGTGCTACAGTATTTTTGAAAGAAAAAATTACAGTAATCAGGGCACCAAAAATATCACCATAGTGGATCCATAGGCAACAAACACATCAGAGTTTACCAACAACAACCCCTGTTGCAAAGCAAAAAGAAAGAATCATTTTTTTCTTGAAGATTATTTTTGTTAATCAAGGTTGTCATTGATGTCAATGTGGCATTGACCAAGATGTCATTATTTTTTAGATGCCTGGTTCCAGATGATGTGCTTACTCTTGAATCTTGATGAAGAAGCCTAGAACCAGCATGATGTCAAGATGGCGAATATTCTTAAGGTGCCAAGTGTCAGTCATGTAACTTGGTAACCTAGAAGACTACACTTAATGATGTTATACGCGATGACACTTGATGAAGGTCTTTATGATATGGTTGGAGTCTATATGTTGACATGGAGGACCATTTGATGACATGGACAATGATTGGTGGCATGACATGAAGTGACTTGGAGTTCCACTTTATTGGCATTCATGGAAATATCGTTGATGGAAGTATATGTACTTGATGAAGCTATCCATATACACATGAGGAGCTCATTGTTCAGCCTACTGTTCATCCCTTCATGCACAAGAAATACAAGGACTGTCACCAAGAAAATACTTAAGAATATCTCTCTAAATAAAGGCTCACTGTCCATCATTTTTATGCACAGGAATACAAGGACAGTCAGCAAGAAAAATGATTTTTTGGGAACCTTGAAGGAATGATATCAACATGATCCCTTGTCCATCTTAAAGAGGACTCCTTCCTCTTTCCAACGAGCCCTCATATGCCCCAAAAATCCCCGTGGTTAGAAAGATATTGATTTTTGAAGTTGTGCAATAATTATTTTTATTTCTGAGCCGACTTGTCCTAGCTCCTAATGTCGGTCTCCAAACAAGACGTGGCTTTTCGGTTGTCATTAAAAAGAAGCCTATTTATATACAGTCTGAGATTCATTTTCTGATTCTGAAATTTGGTCATCCACACAGAAAATAATACAATTGTTCACAACTCGTGAACACAAAGAGGATAAGAGCATATTTCATAAGTAAAAGAGTTATATTAACTTGTTTGGGCCCTAATATACTATAGGAATGCGTGGGAACCCGAAGTTGAGCTCCTGTGGACTGAAAATTTTTGTTACAAGACCTCAGACTGTGTGATAAATTTGGAGCTCCTTCATACCGTGTCATCTTCGAATTATGGTGGATCACCTCTGTTGCTCATACTGTAATTCCTGATTCAGATACCCCTTGCTATAGGCTCAGACTGTATAACAATCAAAAACAGCTTGAGCTGTGCATTATTATTTACCTCAGACTCTGACTATCAATAACAGTTAGAACTTCTTGTTTATATTTCCTGTGACTCTAGTTAATTACCTAAGATTGTATCGTCGATTGGAGAGGCTCGGACTAATGCGGATCAATGAATAAACAGCTTGGGTTTATGATAAATTGGGGAAGTTTATAACCCAACACTCTGTAACATTGGACAGTGACATCGGACAATGCATGTGGGAGACTTTGCCTTAAGTTTTAACTGTGAAGTATTGCTGGACCTAGAGGAAGGGTTGCTCGTTGAAGGCTGTGTAAAATGACTTGAAGTTAGGCCAAGTGACAAGGTCTGTGTAGCTCTAATATATTTGTGGAGGAACGATGACAGAGACCTATCTCAAGCTCAAATTGCATTGCAAATCTATGCAAAAGGAGTTGTGATCAGTAATACCGCAGTAACGTGTGAGATTGCAGACTTTGGAGCCTTTAAGGATAGTTTGGGCTATCTATATTGAAGAAAAACATTATCAAAGAGTTATTGAATATCCCTTGGAGTTTGGAGGGCAGATCCATTGAGAACAAAGGTTTTCAGATCCTTGAAGCAAACTAGACAACTAGAAATTTGATAAACAATGTGAAACTGTAATGTAAAACTATCTGGTATAAACCTTGAGCGGCCTATTGAAAACCATGATGTAGTGAAGCCATCATGAGGTGATCATGGAAATTCTGTTTGGGTACCATGAAGAGCTATGATGACATCTTCATGTAAAAAACAGGGTTGTCAATGATGAAGTGATTTGGAGATCAAAGACAAAGCTGAAGATTGACGCGGCTCGTTGCAGATGATATTGGGAGGCGTGAAGAATTAGTGAACTTATCTTGATGAATTGAAGCAAAGGGTTGGAGCCCTAGAGGATAAGAGTCCTCAAGGGACCAAGTTGGAGCCTGTACTAGATATAAGGTTGGAGCCCTTGAGGTTGGTGCCTCGGAATTGACAAGGTTGGTGCCTTGGAATATAGGGTTGGAACCCTATAGGTTGGTGCCTCGAACTGACAAGGTTGGAGCCTCAAACTAACAAGGTTGGAGCCTTGGGAAGTCCAAGTCGGTGCTTTGCATAATATTGGTTGGAGCCTGGGAGACTGAAGAATGGTGTCTTCATCTAGGGTTGGAGCCCTATACATATATTATACTTGATTTATTATAAAGAAGATATTAATAAAAGTATTTATTCTATCATTGTTCATTTTGTGTTCTAATTATAAGTGATCTTAACTAGTAAAAATAAAAATTGAAAAGAAATACTGATTCACCCCCCTCTGAGTATTTCCAACAATTTTTTCAATAATATAAAGGGCAGAAAAATGAACAGAGATACCTTAAGGCAACTTATTGTTTAAGATTGATTTTCCTGGAGCCATTTTTATAGAACAATTTTTTGTTGATTCTAAAAGAAGTTATAAAAAGGGAAACCCTACAGTGTACTTAAAAAACTTGAAAATATGGGCCTTAGACCTTTTTTTTTTAAGTTTTTTTATTTTTTTTTTTTCAAAATGACAGGCCATGATCTTTTTAAGTTGGGAGGATCACAATTGTTATAGTATCACGCATGTTATATTAACAAAACAAAGATGGCCTTCATAAGAATTGTTGAGGCTTGCTTTTGTATATTGAGATAAATAGATGCATGACAAGAGTTTATGCCAAAGAAAGTCTTCGAAAGTCTTGAATTGGCAAGGAATCATCATGATACTACAGGTAGTGGATTAGCTGGAATAATAGCCTCACTGCTTTCTCTATAGTCATCCCATCTCTTAATTTTTTCACCCCCAATTTCCCTTTTCCCTTTTTGGATTCTCTACCAGCATCCAGTTAATTCTTTTTCATAATATGCATAAAATCGATGAACTTGGAGGAGAGTGATAGGTCCTTTTCTATCTTCTTATAACCTATGCCGGCCCCATATTCCTAACTTTTGTTGACCCTTTCAACCATGCATTCTCATGCATCAAATTTGAGAAGCGCCAATCTTAAAGACTAGTATGTGACGATGTCAATTTAGTTTCGTCTTAGTTTCTTTTTTCAATTTCTGCTATAATGACTAACAACACAACATGTAGGATGATGGGGTGTGACGGTTTTTCGCAAAACTTTAAATATAACTCCATTATATAAACTCGTTGCAGATTGTGTTTTAATAAGTTGAAAAAATATTGACCCATGGGGGACTAGATCCTTAGAAAAATCCTATTCATCAAAACATTTAAACTCACAGGAAGAAAGAAGTTTAAATTTGCTACAAGGATTAAAATCCAAATGTTTTTACTATTTTTTTTAATATGGATAACCTAAGAAATTAAAATATGAATAACCTAAAAAACAATTCTTATATTATATATGTCATCAGACAATATAAAACACAACTCATCATGACTGCCAACTGATCCAGGTGGATAATGGTGGCCACCCGCGTATTCCACTTGGACCCCCACCATTGTTTCTCTTAGTTTTTCAGTTTCCTTAATTGTAGCACAATTTACTATTTTTGGCAGTTTTTCAGGTCCTGAACTTCCGGAGCTATTTTGAGGCCCTAAACGACGTTTTTTGGGCATCAAACATCCAAAATATATGGGTCTATTCTAGACTTACTATTCATTGCTAGCAGTTGTAGTCCTCAAATAAATATTTCTAACAATGTATCATGTGCGTCAAACGAATATAGTGTGCCAAAGTTACGACCCTGGGAAATTGATGTTCTAATTTACCACGACGGGGCCCATATTTTGGCGTTTCATCTCCTAGGGTTAGGTTTTTAGATGTTTAGGGTTTTCCATTGTTTCTCAATAATATATAGGCCTTAGAGCCTCATTGTAACACAAAGTTCAGAGGCCTGTAGCTGACGTCTCTTCTCAGAGATAAGCTACCAACGCCCTAGCTAGTTTATTTCATTCCGTTTGTAAACAAATTTCAGTTCTTTGATATTAATGAAATGAAGTGTTATTTCCATTGCATCTTTGTATTTATGGTTATTTGTGTATTCTGTTGTGTTCCTGCATAAATTTGGATTAGTGGTATCAGATTAGTTTTCTCTTTCTCGATCCTTCTTTGCATGTCCCCAACGATGTCGAGGTATAAGGAATTAGGGCTCGATCTTGTTGAACCTTTACAAGATCAGCCTTGCAAACCCCGACGACCGCCCATGGGGGATGAAAAGAAAGATGAGGGAGCAGGATATCCTATCAAAATATTGCTCGAGGAGGCCCTCGAAAAACGAAGGAACATGATGATGGATAACTTCACTCAAATCCTTCAACGACTGTCCACTAGCGATGCATCTGCATCAAACAACCACTCTGGAGGCACAACCCCTTTTAAGGTACAAGTAAACTTTTGCATTCCCATATTTGAGGGCCAAATAGATGTAGACGTCATAGATAGATGGTTGAATCTATTAGAAGGATATTTGTCGGTTCATGATTTTTCCGACCGGGAGAAGATTATTTTTTCACTGCTCAAAGCCGCCCCCCATGTCAAGGACTGGTGGGAAACCTACTGTGAGAAAAAGGACGAGGGAGAACCCTCTTTGTTCTTGGCTGTACCCACTTGGAATTATTTCTAAGACATCATCAAGGAACAATATTATCCTGTGGTGAGATATGAGGACAGGTACATACAATGGACTACGTTGTGGCAACAAAGGGATCAAGATGTGCATGAGCTGACAAATTTGTTCCACACCCTGCTCAAAAAGTTGGGTATCAAAGATTCAGAGAAACATTTGGTGTTGAAGTACCGCAGTTGTATGCACAAATACATTCAGGAGGAAATGGAGTTCCTTGACATATCCTCGCTTGGTACGGCATACCAACATGCTGTCAATATTGAGCATACATTCACATAGAAGAAGCGAGACTTTGGATCTTCGAATCAAAATCAAGCGAAATGTGCCCCAAAACCTCAAAAAAAAGGACAAAGCCCAGGCATGGCAGCCCAAGGAAACCTACCAAAGCCACAAGTAAAGAAAAACGCCGTGAAGCCGAAGAAGGACATGAGAAAGTGGTGTGAGTTCCATAAGAGCTCCACTCACAACACAAGTGAGTGTCGGGCCAAGTAGTCACTGGTGACCAAGATGAAGGCTTCTGAATCGGATGCATACTCCGACATTGAATTAGAACCCGAGAAGAGGAATGACATAGGGAAGCAGATTACACCATCATTGCCACCACAAAGATCCAAAAAGAAGAACCAAAATATCCAGAGGAGGAGGAGCATCTCTTCCACTCCTAGATGTGGGTAAAGGGTTCCCTGCTATAGTTCATTGTCGACAGTGGGATCCAAAAGAACCTCATTTCAGCAAAGGTCGTGAAGCGGTTGGGTTTGCCGACCATAGCACACCCACAATCGTACACCATCCGGTGGCTTCACCAAGGACGAGATCTCAACGTCAACCCATAGTGTCGCCTTCCCTGCAGCATCAAGCCCTTCACCGATGAGGTATTATGTGACATTTATCCTCTTGATGTTTTTGGTGTATTATTAGGCCAACCATACTTGTGGAAGCAACATGTTGTGTATGAATCCCGACCTTGCGTTGTTATTGTTAATTTAAGAAATAAGTTGTACATGATACTAGAGGTACCACCGCCTACCACTATCTCTTTTGTTACTGCAAAACAATGCAGTAAGCTCATTTCCAAAACTGGGAAATTTGTTTTCCTGGTGATTTTCCCTCAGGGAAAGAAGAAGATTGTGGCCAAGATCTCTAGACAGGGATCCTCCACATGACAACAACAAATGGATAAGGTCGTGGAGGAGTACCGGGACATCTTCACCTCACCCGCAGGGGTGCCTCTGCACTGTCAGGTCAAGCACCCCATCGATCTGACCCCAGGTGTGTTGCTGCCCAATGGACCGATCTATCAGGCCTTAGTTCTGGAGAATGATGAAATCAAGAGGCAGATTCAGGAGATGCTGCAGAAAGGTCACATCCGGCCAAGTTCATCGCCCCGTGGGAGCCCGATCGTGTTGGTGCAAAAGAAGGATGGGACATGGAGACTCTGTATTGACTATCGGGCGTTGAACAAGATCACTGTCCAGAATAGGTACCCGATACCACGGATTGATGACCTTCTAGACCAAATCAAAGGGTCGAAATATTTCAACAAGATCGAATTGAAGTCCGGGTATCACCAGGTACCAATTGAACCGTCTGATGTGTGGAATACTACCTTCAAAGCCAAGGAGGGCCTTTTCGAATGGCTGGTCATGCCTTTCAGGTTAACGAATGCTCTCGCAACCTTCATGAGGCTGATGGGTGAAAACTTGTGGCCATTCACCAACTCATTTGTAGTAGTGTACTTGGATAACATCCTGATCTTCAGCCAGACTTGGGAAGAGCACCTCCACCACATCTGACAGGTCGTCCAAACATTGTGGAAACACAAGTTGTGTGCCAATTTGGAGAAGTGCACTTTTGGCATGACCCAAGTTCAGTATATGGGATACATTATTGATGAGCGGGGAGTGCATGTGGATCCAACCAAGATCCAAGTCATTCGAGATTGCCCAGCCCCAACCACTCTAACAGAGTTTTGTAGCTTTTTGGGTCTTGCTAATTTCTACCGTAGGTTCATGTTGGGATTCTCTCATATCACTTAGCCCTTGGGTCAAGTCATCAAGGGAGGAGCGAAAGAAAAATTATTTTGGTCAGAATCTCAACAGAAAGCGTTCATAGAATTGAAACATCACCTCTTATGTGCCCCAGTGCTCACATTACCAGAGTTGCAACAACCATTTGAGATTGAGACGTATGCCTCTGACTATGCTATTGGGGCAGTTCTTACCCAACAGGGGCATCTAGTGGCATATCACAGTGGGACACAGTCTGAAAGTATCCCACTTATGAAAAATATATGTATTCCATTGTGTAGGCTTGCAAACAATGGAAGCATTACATTTTGGGGAAGGAAACAAACATCCACACAGAACACCAACCCCTGCAATTCATATAGACACAAGGGAAGTTGAAGAATGATCGCCATCAAAAGTGGTCCACATATTTGCAACAGTTTCATTTGAACATCAAGTATAAGAAGGGTAGTACCAATAATTTTGTAGATTGCCTCATCCAACCACCGATTGTGGCAATAGCCACTATGCTCAACCCTTGTGGGCACGAGACTTTTGATTGGCCGCTTCTCTACAAGAGCGATCTAGAATTCGGCCACACATACAAGAGGGTAACCGAGTTGCAAATTTTCACCTCGAGGATGCACTGCTATGTCACCTGGGACACCTTTGTGTTCCTTCAAGCAAGTGTGCAAAGATGATTTGGGAAGCGCACTATAGTTGGTCGTTGGGAATTTTGGGGTCAAGAAAATAGTGGCAGTATTGCAGAATTATTTCTATTGGCCAAACCTTCAACAGGATGTCGGGAAGTACATAGGATCCTGCACTACCTACGCCATTGGAAAACCGACCATCAAGAAGTAGGGCCTCTATACTCCGCTGCCTACCCCTCGTGAACCTTGGGAATTCATCTCCATGGATTATATGTCGGGCCTTCCTTCTACTAAGCATGGAAACCACTGTGTTTTCATGGTCATCGATAGATTCTCGAAGATGGCCCTTATGGCATCCTGCAAGAAGAATATCACAGTAGAAACCATTGCTAAATTCTTCTTTGAACGAGCGTGGGTACACTTTGGGATCCCACAGTCTATCATCTAAAATTTGGACAACAAGTTCCTCAGTACATTTTGGTCCAGCCTCTGGTCAATGTTGGACACCAAGCTCACCAAGTCCACAGCTTTCCATCCCCAAACTGATGGCCAGATAGAGGTCGTCAACAGGATGATCGTACACATTCTACGCATGTACGACTCAAAGAATCCACACACATGGGATGAGAGCCTCCCCTATGTACAATGTAGTTATAACCGGGCCCTCCACAGATCAACCAACCACAACCCCTTTCAGGTGGGCTTGGGATTCCAACCACTATCTCCCATTGACGTAGCCATGCCATTTGCAGCTACTCAGGCTGATTCGTCTCATGTCCAGTCTGAAGATGCCAAGGTGAATAACTTCATTCAGCGCATTCAACACATTCTCCAACAGTTTTATGACATATTGGACAGAGCCAATTCTAAGTACAAGCAATGGCATGATTAGCATCAGGTGCAACACAACTTCCAGGTAGGCGACAGAGTGTGGCTACATTTGCAGATAGAGTGTCTCGTTGGACCCCACCACAAGCTTCACCTACTTCGATATGGGCCATACACCATCACCAAGGCTATAGGGGACAATGCCTTCGAACTTAGTATTCCACCATTCCTTGGTCTGCACCCATTGTTTAATGTGGATCGCCTTCAGCCCTACTTTTCACCTCTACTGGACACATCTGACATGGCAGAACAACTCACACCAATAGAGTTAAACCCAAATTACATGAACAAGACACAACTGATCGAATTATGGAAACACAGATCAAGAACACCTACCAACAGAGGATCCAACTATATCGAGTTGTCAAAGCAAGCCAACTCCTTCACCAGGGCAAGTGGCTCACCAGGGACCAAGTTCAGTAGAAGTTTCCTCATCTCATGGAGGAACTCAACGTAATGGAGACCATTGCTTCCTAAGGGGGGTGGAATGATCCAGGTGGATATTGGTGGCCACCTGCCTGTTCCACTTGGACCCTACCATTGTTTCTTTAAGTTTTTTAGTTTCCTTAATTGTAGCTCAATTTATTATTTCTGGCATTTTTTTGGGTCATGAACTTCCAGAGCTGTTTTGAGGCCCTAAACGATGTTTTTTGGGCATTAAACCTCCAATGAATATGAATTTATTCTAGACTTGATATTCCTTGCTAGCGAGTGTAGTCCTCAGATAGATCTTTCTAACGATGTATCATGTGCGTCAAACGAAGATAATATGCCAAAGTTATGACACCGGGAAATTAATGTACCAATTTACCCCGACGGGGCCCATATTTTGGCGTTTCATCTCCTAGGGTTAGATTTTTGGATGTTTATGGTTTTCCATTATTTCTAAATAATATATAGGCCTTCAAACCTCATTGTAACACAGAGTTTAGAGGCCTGTAGCCTCCACATATCTTCTCAGAGATAAGCTACCAACGCCCTAGCTATTTTATTTCCATTCTGTTTGTAAACAAATTTCAGTTCTTTGATATTAATCAAATGAAGTATTATTTCCGCTACATATTTGTATTTCCTGCATAAATTCGAATCACCAACACATCACAATTTATTTCCATCGCCAACACGTGTGTCTGGCATGCACTTTAGTGCCAAAGCCAACGTGCATGTATCTCATGCATTGCTGAAGAATGTCTCAAATGAACTAGGAGAAATATTTCATTGAGTGATGATCAATTAATGTTGTTTTTCTTTTTCTTGTGTTTGTCAAGTGCAAGGCTTTTATTGATGCGTATATGTAAAAATCCAAATGATTTTCCTAGGAAAGGAAATTCCCTGTGAGGTTTCTCATAATATATTTCCTTTTTTTTCTGCACTCCATCGGCCTTGCAGATTATCTGGAGTTGATTTTTTTTGTTTTACTCTTGTTTACCTTACAAAATTAATGTGTACCTTGCCCATCGTTCCCAAAGTCACAGGTTCTTTATAGGGTTTATCTATCGAGGATCTAGGAAACCAGTACCCATGGTTATAATCCTTCTGAGGATAGAAGAGGTCATAGCTACAAGCTAAAATTTATGAATCTGCTTACTTTTTTGTCCAATGATCTAAAGTGGCTTAGCTTTGCTTCTAGTTGCAGTGTTCTTCAAATTATCACGGTCGTGGACTCAGATGTGGGACCATTTCACTGGATGGTTATATTATTTGATAAACCCCTTCGGATTGTATCCATCGATCATAAAACCTTCAAATGCATATTTACATGTGTCCTATGTCATTTATACATATCCAAACATAGGGTTTTTTGAGGTCATCTACAAGCGTACAGGGGGGAAGAGGCTAATCGGTGCCACAAGATTGTAGATAAGGTTTGGATTTCAACATCTGGCTCTGTTAAATTTCTTTGGCGCTGCTCCAGGCCCCTCCTTGCTCCTAACTGCTCATTCTCCACTGATCCTAGATCCACACCTAAAGGTGAGTCGCCACTGTAATTCCTAATTAAGGAATCCAAGTTTCATTTCTAGATTCAATGAATCTTAAAATAAAAGGTGTGAATTCTCTTATTAAGTGGTAATCCGAATTTTTCGTTGTTAATGTTGAGTCTGAAATTTGTAGATTTGTAGTTAGGGATGTCCTATGTTTTTTGTTGGGAAAATGCAAGATGCGAGCGTTGTTGGGACTGTAAACCCTGCTTATAGTTTGAGTACAACAATTACTTCTGGAAAAATTTTGAATGTTAGATTGATTCCTTCATATGGCCCCATCCTTTGTTTTCGCAAGGGATCCCTGATGGTGTGTTGGACATAACCGTTTAACATGCAGTTATTGGGAAAATTTAAGCAATCAACTGTGTTTTTAATAAACTTAGATTGAAATTCTTCTTTTGCATCGCAACTTGTTCATGGAATTTTTTTTCAATCTAAGTCAGATAAAACCCCATTGACACACTGGATTATTTAAAGTAAATTAGCTCTGATAGTATGGGTTTAATTTTCTTTGCTAGCACAGGATGTAGTTTTGTGCAATTTGTCCAAATTTATTGCAATGGAAACTCTACATAATGATATGTAAAATCCATTTTGTTTCGACTTTGTTAAATTTATTTTTGTAAAACATCTCTATGATTGACAAGAGTAAAGTGGGTTTAGCAATCTACCCATTTCCTTCGAGCGCTAAAATTAGAGTTTAGGAAGGATTTTCATTGATTTCCCAATTTCCTTCACCGCATTTATTTTCAAATTTTTATTTTTTTAATGCTTCAATTTTAATGCTTTACATTACATAATGACATTGTTATTTTGATCCATATATTCCCCCTTAGGCTTCAAATTATGGAATATTGGCATATTCCATGCCCACTTTGAAAACAATGGGCTACGGGTTATATATCGAACAGGGCAAGCCTATCTAACAATGCTTATGTCTAGATAGATAGAGGCTTATAACGATCGACTAGCCCAGGGCAAGTCTATCTATCAACGCGTACGCTAAATGCATAACTTCCTCACGATACCTTCAATTGCTTGCTACACGCAGGCCATGGTCCATGACCATGATAAATGTTTGTTTCCTCGTAGTCTAACTGAACTATGTCAATGTTCTTCTAATTATTATAATTTAATTAAATCTTGGTCTGCAATCTATCAAAGTGGGAGAAAATCCATTAAACACTCACATTGATTCTCTTAATGGCTGATTCCAAGTTGTAACTGCTACCTACATTATTATGATTGTATTATTATTAAGGTTATATGATGTAGAAGGTGAATGGAATATGCATCTCTTATTAGTTATACCATACTTTGTTTGCCTCTAACCTTCTTTCAAATTTATCTTTGTCAATTTTCCAGTGCATGACAATACTAGAGGTCATGATTAAACATAGTAAGCGTCAACATTAGAGTTTTTATAGATCTCAAGTTTACAGAATGCCCTTAAATCTCAAAACAAATCAAGTTTTTAAAGTGCAAGTTTTCATATTTTTTTCAGCATCGAGGACGCACAACATTGGACTTCGGAGCCCCGAGAAATATGTTTCATCACCGCCAGACCAATACAACAATGTGTTCACTAAAAGCATAAAAGGGAGGCTGACACATCCTCCAGCATTTACCTGTCAGATACATTGAGGATCCTAAAACATAAGGTCAAAAAATGGGAGAGGGACAAAAAGCGAAAGATGAGACTCATATTAGAAGAGATTAATACTCAGATATTGAAGATGATGGTTGAAATAGAAGAGGGTACATGTACAGAGGTGGAATGGGAAAATATTAAATCTCTAGAAATAGAAAAAAGGAAAATCCTCATCACACAGGAATAGTCATGGAGGCTGAAAATCCGGGCCATCTGACCAAAAGTAGGAGAGAGAAACACTAAATACTTCCACTCATATGCGAATGGAAGGAAACTTCAAAACGCCATCTGGAATATCACATATGAGGGAACTGTATACAACACTACGGATAAGATTCAAAAGGCTGTTGTAAAACATTTTGTCAATTTCTATAAGGTAAGAGAGGGTTCTTTTATTGAGGAACAAGTCTGGGTTGTAAACGAGTACCCTACGATGTTCATACTCAAGGACAATGAGAAGTTGATCAAACAAGTCAATATGGAGGAGGTTGAGGCCACACTTTAACTATCGTCTATTGACAAGAGTCCGGGGCCAGATGGATGGACCCCTGACTTCTTTATTCATTTCTCAGATATTTTATTGAAAGACATAACATAAATGGTGGATTATATCATAAAGGAAGGTAGAATATGGGGGGTTGATTAACTCAATGTTTTTGACCCTTATTCCAAAGAAGAAAGGTTCTGAGACTTTTGATGAATACATACCCATTTCTTTGTGTAAAACGTTACATAAAATCTCTTCTAAATTGATTGCAGAAAGAATTAAGGGGGTCTTATTCACCCACATATAAAGGGAACAATTTGGGTTTCTAAACAACCGTCTAATTCACGACGCAGTGGCTACTGTACGGGAGATTATTCACTCTATCCACAACCTACATAGGGAGGCGGTTGTGATGAAGGTTGATCTGAGCAAGGCATATGACTGCATAGACTCGGTATTCTTGAGGACGGTTTTGTACAAGATTGGGATACATAGGGAGGTGATAGAATGGGGCATGGGTTGTGTCTGTAACACAACAATGGCCATTCTAATTAACGGATCTCCTTCCAATTTTTTTACTCCACGCAGAGGCCTTCGTCAGGGATGCACACTATCACCCCTCCTATTATTGCTCATCATGGACTCCCTAAGAATAAAGATTAATAAGGAGAATGCAACAAGCGCGTTTCGGGGGATCAAGATCACTACTAGTAGGGAGATTACTCATGGTCTGTTCGTAGATGATGTAATGGTGTTCAGTCTATTGATTCGAGAATGCTAGGAAAGACTAAACAACTGTTACACAGTAATTTGTCACCGTCCCTACCATTTCCCATCCCGCACAATGGAGGACCCATTTTGTGACCTGTGAACATTGTCATGCCTTGAAAACATCATCAATGCATTCCTCTAAGCATGAGCTTCATTTTCCCTAAAGACATCTCCTTGCAAAAATCATGAAAAACATCCCTTTTTGCATTGGCGCGGGTAGACAGTTCAGCACTCGCGCCAATGGGGAAAATCCTGCAAAGAGGCCGCGCCAACTGGCGCTCTGTCCCAGAGCAGTAGTCGCGCCAGCCAATTTAAGGAGTGTTTTTTAAATAAAGATGGCGGAAGTTGTGTTTCAACAAACTCATAAACCATTGCCTATCTTGAGTTGGGAGGTTTGGCTGCGGGAGTTCTATGGAAGGGAAGTGGTTTTGCCACCTCCCATGGAACCTTCCTTGTTGATAAGGCCAATCCCACAATAATAGGGATCCCAACTCCCTCCTTCCCCATCTATAAAAGCCTGCTCAATTCCATGGCAAGCTAGTCTTGAAGTGCCTAAGCTTTGAATCTCCAAATTCCCAAGAGCCTTTTGTGCTGTAAGAGCCCTCTTCCTTCCCTTAAGGCCGACTCAAGTAAGGAGACTATTGTCGAGAGACTCAGGAGAGGTTTGCCCTTTCCCTGGCAAGCTTTGCGAGACGTGAACGGTTGGAGACCCATCCGAAGGAGACCACGACGTCAGAACTTTGGTTGTAATCTCTTTCGATCGTTATTTAATGAATGATTACGATTATGGTTCCACTATGTTTTCAATGATGTTAATATGAGTAATATCCTTTCTGACTGATATTGAGTTACGTATGCCGGATTTTATGCTTGTATCTATTTGTTTCTTGCATGTGCAGGTGTCCACCCGCGGAGATCATGGAGGATCGTGATCTGCCGAGGCTGAGGAACGGGAATGCTCTCTTCTTCAGATCATAGCATTGGAATCCAGGTAGGCTTCTATCTTTAGTCTTTTCATTCGTAACTAGGAATTTGCGTCGTAACATTTTCTGATTGTTGCTAGACCCCTGCTGGGCTAGTAGGGATCGCCTCTGTCCGCAGAGGGGATTTACCTCCTCAACAATTTGGCGACTCCACTGGGGACCGTCTAGATTTCACTGTCTTGTTTGTATTGTCTCGCTTTGATTATTTTATGTTTTTCCTTGCTTGATGAGCCTTCTGGGTTGGGTTCTCTTGCTGTTGTTTACTTCTTGGTTTGCTTAGTATGTATTGATCTGCTTCTGGAGTAGTTCCTTTTTGTTTTTGGCTGAGAAACTCGACTGGCGCGCTTTTTAGCTCAACAGTCGCGCCAATTGGCGCATGTTGCTTGTGTTTAGCCCGCGCCAATTTCTTTCTGGCGTCAGTTTCAGCCTTACAGTGGCGCCACTCCTGTAAGGTTTTTGAGTTTCCTCATTTTTGAGCTCTCTAGGTTTGGTCAGTGTTTTTCTTCTTGATTTTCCGACTGCCTGAGTGTGTTGGAGTCCTGTTTGACTGAGAATTCACCTCCGTCCTTCGGTTGTTTGCTTTTATCTATCGATTTCACGTTTTGAGCCCTAGGGCATCTAGTGGCTTAGTGTATCGAGCCCTCCTTGGGAGTTTTGGTGTTTCGTTTGTCCGGTCGACTTCCTGATTGATTCTCCACATCCTCTTAGTAGTTGTTCATTATTTTGTTGCGATTTTTGGGTGATTGCTCATTCCTTCATTCGAATTTCGTTTGGTCTTGCATTGGGCCTAGATCACATAGCCCATTGGGGCCTTTGAGTCTTTTCTTGGTTTTGAGAGACTTTGGTCGATTTGGGATCTGATTGCTTGTGTTGTTGAGTGAAATTTGTTTGTTTTTCTCTCTCGAATATCGTTTCTCAAGTTGTTCCTTTTGTTTTCAGTTTGTTTAGTGCATATTAGCTATCAAACGTTGAAAATAAAAAAAAATAAAAAAATCTCTTGTGCTTTTGGTTGAATTAGTGCAAATTGTAATCTTTTCGATTTTGCTAGTGATTAGTGATCTGAATGAAAAGTTTTCAATTTCATTAGTTGCATTAGAGATCTCATTGTTTGTCTTCCGATCATTTCGTTTGTGTAAAAGCTCTCAACTCTTCTGTAACTAGTTTTCATCGAACGAAATGTTGGACTGTGGCATGTAGCTTTTCATTTAGGAGTCTTTTGAGACACTACATACGATAGGGCCTGAAAATTGAAACTTAATCGAAGATCAACTTTAAAATCTATTCAATTAACCTAAGGCAGCATTGGAACTTAACGAAACATTTTTAGAGGTCTAGGCTAGAGACGTGTTCCGACGTCTTTAAACCTAGCAGCTGTCGTTCGCCTGCTGGCTTTAGACAACGTTAGTACGGACTTGTGCTCCCCGTATCGTCGCGTATATAAAGGGAGATCCCTCTAGGTTTTCAATCCTTTATCCACAGGAAGCCGAGTCTGCCGCCCTATACCCGTGATACACCAAACACAACATTCGGGGAGACTACCTGCACGTACGGAAAGTCCTTGGTCGATTTTTGTTTCATTATTGAAACCAAGGTGTATATGGAAGTTCACGGATATTTGGTACACCCTTTGTGCCTAGTTTTTCCTGAGTAGTCATTTGGTCTTTTCTGACTCCCTAAACTTGAAAAGACCGTCGAGCGCTTGTCCTTTCACGCTTGTATCAAATCTGAAAGAGATAGAGTCATCTTTCTATTGTTTCTCGACTCTTAAAATATGAAACGATAGAGTTTCTTACTTTTCAATGTGGTAAAAATTAATCACCCACGATTACACGCCCACTTAGATATTTCTTGTTGACCGTTTGTTCGTGTGCCCTTAACTCGTTTTCAGCCCGTGTGTGTGTTTGCTCCTTTTTCTCTGGTCTCTTGCCACAGTGGCAGAACCTTCGGTTTCGTCTACTGGTAGTCCTTACACGGACGATTCTTCAGAGGCTTCCCAATCCTCTGTCGAACCATAGCAGCCTGTTATTTCCGAGTTTCCCGACGGGGACCGGTTCTCGCTGAGCAACCCTTTGGAGGACCAGTTGAGTTCAATTGGCCCTTTTCGGACCCTGTGTCTGAATTGAGATTAGGAGTTGATTTCCTTTCTCTTACCTCGGGTTCGCCTTTTGTTGCTGCTGTTTTTCCTCCTAGTCCTCATCGTCTCTTGCGTGATTTAACGGCAGGATCAACCATGAGTGATTTTGGTGAGGAAATCCCAACATCCGGTGAAGAATATCAGCTCTTCCCGCGTAGATTGTTTGAGGGAGACAACTCTGAGCTGGCTACCATGTCAACAGCCAGTCCTTATTTACCACAGGGATACAGATATCTGGGTCAGATCATTTCAGCTGCAGCCTCTATGGGAATATCATCTCCTGCTTCGAGGCCAGCTGCTACTACACCCGGGGTGTCTCTTCAGACGCTCGTCACTTCTTTTCCCGTCCGGCCCACTGTCTGTGTGGCTGCCTCTTCTCCTGTTGTCTCAGCATCTGCTACTAGGGCTGGGCCAACTCCTGAAGATGTCTATCTAGCCACTGCTATACCAGAGAACATCTCTCCGGAGGAGTATCGGTTGTCTTTGCAACAGCCAAACGCCGAGGTTGGACCGTCCTCCCAAGATCCCTAACGATCTTACTTTTCGCACTATGCACAGGATGGTACTCCCGTGTATGCTTTCCCAGGTCAATATGACGAGCACGGGGAGATTTTGCGTCTACCCGCTCCTGAGGCTTATCTTTACGCTCAAGGTTTACCGTACAACCAGGCTTATAACCCGCAGGGACAACCTTTCCAAGGCGAACCTGCGGGCCAACCTGGCTATCTCTATGATTCACAGGGGCAACCCATCCAGGGCTACCCTGCGGGCCAGCAAGGGCCATCGTACAGTCCGCAAGGACAGTATTACAGCCCTTCCGGTCAACCTATTCAACCTCAGCCGGGGTACCAACCGGGACCAGTCTATGGTCCTGGGGGGCAAATCCAGCCTTCGTTACCGATGCAACCGCAATATCCTATCGTCTCTAACGTTGCATATCAGCCAGGACCATCCTATGGTTCTGCTTCAGGTCAAACCGGTTTCCAACAAGTACCTGGTCCTGTTCCACCACTAGGCCAACCGACTCATCCGGTACAACCCGGTGTTCCGCCTCCAGGCCAACCGGTCCATCCGGTACAACCTGGGGCTCACTTACAACCAGTTCAACCTGCGCAACCGGTGCCGCCTGTCTATCCGGGTCAGCCTGGTCATTCAGGTCAACCCTTGCACCCAGGTCAACCTGTTCACTCAGGTCAGCCCTCTCAGTCGGATCAACCTGTTCATTCAGGGCAGCCCGCTCATTCCATCAACCCTGCACAGCAGCCGGTTCATTCAATGCCGCAGCCAAATCAACAGTTGCGCCCTACGTATCAGGCTCCGCAGGGTTCCACTTTTCAGCAGCCTACTCATCCTCAGGGTGGTTATTATCCTCATGGTCAGTCTCAACCGAACTATAACCACCCCAGAGGCTCTCAGTATTATCCTCCCCCACCCGGTTCTACCTACACAACAGCCAAATCCAAACGCTGCTTATACAGGGCCGACGCATAATCAGGGTCCGTACCCTGGTTATCAAGCCCCACACTATGGTTACCAGCATCCAAATCAGTCTGGTTATACGACCTACGCCCCCTACGGTCAGAATCCTGCGGGACAGAACCCGTGGGGGCAAGGATATTCACAACCATCGTGGAGTATGGGTACCGGACCTCATCTTGGGCCTGGCATGGCAGTTAATCCTCCATTTCCGTTCTTGGCTACCTTGGAACTGCCGGATGTTTCAAAGTTGACCAATGATCCGATTTTACATAATCCGTATTGGCCTCCAGTCCCCACCAAGATACCAGGTGATTGTCCCAAGTTTGAGGGGAAAGCTGGGGAGGACCCCCAGGCGCATGTGATGACGTATCACCTTTGGTGTTTGTCTAACTCTTGGGTCGACAATTCAATTCGCCTGCGCCTCTTCCAGCGTACTTTAACTAGAGCTACTGCTAAGTGGTACATAGAGCTATCTTGTGGCATTTTTCAAGATTTCAACTCTTTAGCCATGGCTTTCCTCACACATTTCCAGTTACCGGTTCGGTATGAAGCCGGGACGCACCTCCTGACTTCCTTAAAGCAGGATAAAGCCACTCACATCTCAGATCACATTCATGAGCGGCGGCGCCGTCTTCGACTGATCAAGTTTCACATACCTGATCAGATATTGACTCACTGGTTCACCACCTCCTTTGTGAATAAAATCGCTCAGGATATCGCAATGGGAGCGTGCGTGACAGAGGAACAAGCCATCGTGCGTGCCCAGTACTTGGATCTTGTCTATTCATAGTCCGGCACGCTTTATGACATCTTGACTGATGCTCCACGGCCCGGAACCACTAAGGCTCCGCCCACCCCTGCGGTAGACGGTGTCATTGGTTCTGTCTCTCAGAATTCGAAGAAATCTTCGAATGGGAAGCAGAAGGCTAATTCTTCCAACAATACCTCTGCTAATCCCGCCTCATCCGATTCTGGTAAAACCGCAGAGGTGAATGCCATTCAGGCCAATCCTGCGGACAAATCCTCCAAGGGGAAGAAGAAGGGAAAAGGAAAATCTAAATCTGATGCCCCGAAACCAGAATCTAAATCTCGTACTGAGGATGGCTCCCAGCGTAAACCGAAGTACCCTTGCCTCATCTGTGAAGGAGACCATTATACTAAGGATTGTCCACGACGATCTGAGGTTAGTCAACTTCTTAAGGGCCCTAAAGGGACTCCGACTATTTTAAAAGAGCCATTTCCATCTCAGCAGACCCAGATGGTCGAACAGCCGTCACCATCTGCACCGTTTGGGTCTCAGGTTTTCATGGTGAAGAGTGTTGCACCTATCTCTGTCGCTACGCGGTCGAAGGATTACAACGAACCGCGGCAGGCACCCGGGAAGGCAGTTGCGGATGGGCCGCCTCCCCCACCTATCTCCGGTCCGTTGGAAATCGAGAAGCCGACTCTCGAACCCGTTGTGAAGCCACCTCCCAAAGGTGTTCTTCGAAGATCTTCTTATAATCCAAATGCTCGTGCCGCTCAACATTACAGTATTGTTGAGGATCTGGCACAGGCGCCATGTGCTATGTCTGCACTTGAGGTTCTTCAAAGTTGTCCTTCACAACGGAAGGCATTATTGTCTGCGATCGGGGGCATTGATCCCGCCAACTCGAGCCTTCTCACCTTCAATCTGGAGAATTTTACTCCCCGGCTTCCACATCAAATCGCTTTGGTCATTCAAGTCGGGATTAACGGTCTGAACATTCATAGGGCCGTCGTAGATGAGGGTGCATCTACCTGTGTTATGTCCTCCGCTTGCTGGAAGGCCATCGACTCTCCAGCCTTATCGTCATCTCCCAATGCCCTTGAGGCATTTTATGGTCGGGAATCTAAACCCCTGGGCATTCTCGAGAGTCTCGCGATCACATTACAGGGAAAAAATGTCAACGTAGAAGTGGAAGTGGTTGACGCTAAACTCAACTACAATATACTTCTTGGCCACAGCTGGACCCATGCCATGCTCTGCGTGCCGTCCACCGTCTTTCAATTCATTAAGTTCCCTCACGAGGGCAAGATTGTCACAGTGGATCAGTTGTCATTTTTCACCTCTAACTCTGAGAACAACGTGCCATACATGGATCAAATTCCGAATCCCCCAGATAGTGTAGGACTTGGTCTCTTCAAAGACCCAGTCCTCATGGGTATATTTCCTGCACCGCCACCGCATACCGCTCAAGTCAACATGTTGTCCAGGTCTGATGACCCCTGGCTTATTCCTACACCTGAGCAGGTATATGAGTTTGGAGAATCCATGCCTTTAATGCCAGTAGAGATCAGCTACTGTGAGATTGTTGCTGCATCGGATCCTCCGCCTCCTCAGCATGCTCCTTTGAGCATGGCTCTCGACGTCTACTCCCAATCCCCCTGGCTTGGTCAGGCTGATTCCCCTGATCCTCTCAGAGAGACTTTTCCTTCCGATGAGGCTATCATTGAAACTATGTCTCTTGAGGAGCTGCCTTGGGGCGATGGACATCATCGCTCCTCGTTTATGCCTAGCTTGGGGGCAATGACTGATTGTCTGGAGCGTTATGCTACTCAGGTTCCTTCCCCTCCTCTTCAAACGCCCATTTTGACACACAAGGTTTTTTCGGAAGGTAACCTGAGTAACATTACTCAAAATGTTCCAATCAACATCTCCGTCAAACCGGGGATCGTTGAGAATATTCACGTGGGTGTGACTTGTTCTCCCGATGAGATTCAAGTCTATACTGAGCTTTTCAAAGAATTCAGAGATTTTTTCGCATGGTCTTACGAGGAAATGCCGGGGATTGACCCTAGTATTGTAGTGCACGAGATTCCAACCTATCTAGGTGCGAAACCCGTGCGCCAACGCTTACGTCCCATGCATCCTCGAAAAGCCGCCGCCATCAAGGCAGAAGTTGAAAAACTTCTGAACGCAGGTTTTATTTATCCCATCCCCCTTACAGAATGGGTGTCCAACATTGTCCCTGTTGATAAAAAGCAGGGTACAATTCGAGTCTGTGTGGATTATCGCGACATCAATCGCGCCTGTCCAAAGGATAATTATCCCACTTCGTTTATCGACCAGATCATCGACGAATGTGCTGGGAGTGAGATCTATTCCTTAATGGACGGTTTCTCAGGATATAACCAAATCAATATTGCACCTGAGGATCAACACAAGACCACATTCATCTGTCCGTGGGGTACTTTCGCGTATAAAAAACTCCCGTTCGGCTTAAAGAACGCTGGAGCCACTTTTCAGCGTGCGATGTCCTACGCTTTTCATGACATTCGCCATATCGTTCAGCCTTATCTGGACGACTTGCCAGCCCATTCGGGTAAGTGAGAGGACCATCCTGAGCATCTCCGCCAGATCTTTCTTCGTTGCAGGCGCTACAATATCAGGCTCAATCCTCATAAATGCATCTTCTGCGTTGACGCTGGTCATCTTTTAGGATTCATAGTCTCGAAAGACGAAATTCGCCTTGACCCTCTAAAGGTCGAGGCCATCGTAAATATCCCATCACCCTCCTCCCTGTATCAGTTACAGAGTCTGCAAGGGAAAGCGAATTTTCTTCGGCGCTTTATCCCGAATTATGCCGAGGTGGCCAAAGGATTCACTCGTTTGTTGAAGCAGAAAGTTCCCTTTCATTGGGACGAAATTGCTCAGGAATCCTTTGAGAAGCTGAAGACGTTGCTTGTCAATGCTCCGTTGCTTCGTCCTCCGGACTACCACCGCGACTTCACTTTATATCTAGCCGCCGCATTTAGCACCATAGCCATGGTATTGGTGCAGGATGACGATCACGGTGATGAACATGTTGTTTACTATCTGTCTTGGAACCTTCTTGACCCGGAAACGCGTTATGCACATGTCGAGAAGTTGGAATTAGCAGCAGTACACGCTGTACAACGCTTTCGCCATTACATCCTTTTGCGCACGATAACAGTGGTTTCAGACTGCAACCCTATGACGTATATTCTTTCTAGACAATTACTAGGGGGCAAGTACTCCAAATGGATTGTGATCTTGCAGGAGTTTGACTTGGAGTTCACCACTGCCAAGTCAACTAAATCACTGGTCTTCGCGGATTTGATATGTTCTCTCCCTACAGACTCTGTTCCCTCACACTCTGAAGACCATATACCGGACGAAACGCTTTTCCTCATCAGTAATCGTGATCCTTGGTATGGTGACATAATAGTGGATCTTCAGACCTCGACATTTCGGTCTGAGTTGGATAAAACTGCCCGCCGTCGGATTCGGCACCAGTCCCAACCCTATCGTATAGTAGGAGATACCTTATATCGCATTGGAGTAGATTCGGTGCTCCGGCGATGCCTAACCTTGGAAGAGGCTGAGAAGGTCCTAAATGACTACCACAGTGGCGCCTGTGGCGGACATATGTCCGGGTATGCTACTGCCCAGAATATTCTGCGAGCAGGTTATTTCTGGCCTTCCATATTCAAGGACTGTATCACTGCAGTCCGTAAATGTCATCCATGCCAGATTTTTCAGCGCAAGATGCGCGCGCCGCCGTTGCCATTGCATCCCGTTATTACCGTCGGCCCTTTTGCGAAATGGGGCGGGGATTTTATGACGTGTAACCCTCACTCGGCCGGGGGGCATGCGTATATCATTGTCGCCGTCGACTACTTCACTAAGTGGGCCGAGGTGATGCCTACACTAGCTGCTGACGGGAAAACGGCTGCTCAATTTATATTCAACCACGTTATCGCACGGTTCGGGGTTCCTCAAGCCATCGTCACTGATCACGGTACTCATTTCCGTGACTACATGATGGCGGAGCTGACTTCAACGTTGGGCTTGCGTCACGACAGCTCAACACCATACTACCGTCAAGCGAATGGTCAGGTTGAAGCAGTGAACAAATTTTTGGTCACTATGCTTCAGCGAACAGTTGGTATTCATAAATCCAATTGGCATCTCCAACTGTTCTCAGCTCTCTGGGCATACCGAACATCTGCTAAGAGTGCAACTGGATTCACACCTTTTCAATTGGTGTACGGTCTGGAAGCCACTCTGCCGGTTGAATGCGAAATCCCTTCATTAAAATTAGCTGTGGAGCTTCTACCCGGTACTTCTGCCGAGGAAGAACGTCTTCTGTATCTGGAACGGTTAGATGAAACCCGTCGTCTGGCTGCTTTGATTATCAAAGCACAAAAGAAGAGGGTCAAAACTCATTTTGATCAATCTGTTTCTCCCCGTTCTTTTATCGAAGGAGACCTCATCCTCCTGTACGATCAAGCGCATGATAAGCTTGGAGCCGGTAAGCTCCAGCCTATGTGGCACGAGCCCTATATAGTAAAACGCGTTTTGAAAAATGGGGCCTACGAGCTTATAGATTATGAAGGAGTTCCGCTGGCGCAGCCCAGAAATGGGTTGTACCTTAAAAAGTACTATGCCTGAAGTGATTTCTTGGTGTGGTGTGTGTACATAGGTGTGTGATTTTCATTTGTGTGCATGTATTGTGTGGTGTGCTTTGTAAACATCTTTCTGCTGATCGGGTCTTCCTGGTTGTGCAGATGTCTTTTCATCCATTTGTCGGTTTCGTGGATGGTGCCTCCCGCAGTACCAGGAATCTGTCTTCAGCAGCCTGGGTAATCTATGATCCTGCTGGTGAGTTGATTGACCTGCAAGGAGTGTGTCTAGGACGTACCACGAACAACATCGCGAAATATAGTGCTGTGTTAGAATTATTAACCGAGGCAGTAAACCTTGGTATCCGTGAATTTCTCGTGTATCTAGATTCGCAACTTGTGGTGTTACAACTGAACGGGCACTATTTGGTAAGGAACCCGTCCATCTTACGTCTGTATCTGCGTATTCGATTACTGGAAAGAAATTTTGACTACATTACATATCATCATATACCCAAGCATTTGAATACACTAACAGATGCAGTAGAAAATTTGGTATTAGACAGACATTTGCGCAACTTATAAATCATCATCACATGTAAAGAAAGATCCATCCAGAAATAGATATGTATATATATAGATATCGAAATGTTTACATAGAGTGTGTCACATAAAAGTAAAAAATATACATAGTCGTCTTAAATACATCTGGAGACGATACGTCTCTAAAAAAATAGGTGTGGTATAAATCCTAAGAGCTAATCCGCATGGTGCTCATGATAGCACGTGACTGCACGCACTAAGCGTCTCAGGATTCGGTGGATCCGACTCGGAACTCCCACCGTGTGGCGCTGGTATGCCATCGGTACGTCTGCCAGCCGAGCATAGTCTCGGATCCCGTGGGCAATGCCCTCGAGATTCTGGATCAGATCCTCTCCTCCGGTTCCCTCTCCCTGAGGATCAAGGGCGAGTTGTGTCCTCCATGAGATTGGAGACATCCCAGCTGGTCTCTCAGGTCCCACATCTGCATGCATATATAAAATGTGTTAGGACGAATGTGTATTAACAAAAAAAAAAACATAAAAATATAAAATAAAAAAACATGAGGTCTTACCCAACTCCTCGTTCCAGTCATCTCCTTCTGGCAGTGGGAGATCTGGGTCTCCGGTGAAGTCAGTTCCTGCATAGGGCCAGTCTTCCACGACAATCAGCTGGCGCCGTAACCACCTAAAGAATTCCGGCCTCCAAGACATCTGTTGGCCGCCTCCAGCTCTGGGCATCAATGCTGCCTAGCGAGCCATTCTTGGCTCTCGTGGTATCGGATCTGCTACTGCGGCCCCTTGGCCCTGGAAGATTGGTAAGCGTTCCAGAATGAACGATACCAGGATGGAACCATAACCGAACTGTTTCAGTTTACCCTGTTTGCATTTCGTGAGCTGCCTTTTCATATTGATTGTTACTGCTGTTGCCCAGTCGAACAGCAGGGGACTCATGCATTCTGAGGCCAGCAGGAGTTGGGCCTTTATGGCCTCGTGCGGTGCCTGCGACCCAGCAGCCCGCGTGATGGTATGAAGGACTACTCTCAATGCCAGATCAGGGATAGTGTGGATATCCACCTTCTTGCTGCCTGATCCCATTTGTGCTCCTTGGCACACTCGTGCCATCACTTCTTCCATCTTTTCCCCAGATGGTCTGCTTCCAGTCAGCACAGGGATCGGACCTCTGCGGGACAATCCAGTGATAAAATAAACATCAGAAACCTCCAGCTCTAATACCTGGTCTCGTAACCTGAACACCTGTTCATGTTCATCCCAGATACTAATTAAATACTGGAGGAGCTCGGGCTGAGCTCGTAGACACGGTGTGAGGAAGAAATTTTTCAGCCCACAGTTTCTAAGGGCATTCATGCAAGCTTGTTCATCCTCTTCTCCATGCTCTCGTTCTTTCCATTCAATTGCCATTTTGATTGATTACCTGCATTCATATGGCCATGAACCCTTAGTTAGATCTCTGATGAGTCTCAAATTCCATGCAATTTGGTCTAAATGTCGAAAATTTAGGCAGATTTTTAGGTTCGGCCGCTGGCGCGGGCCCTTTGTATAAAAGAGCTCATTGGCGCGGGTCCGTGCCCGATACCCGCGCCAATGAGCGCGGCCCTAAATTTTCAAAATGGCTCTAGAAAACTGATTTACAGGGTAAAACTATTAAAATTTGGATGAAAATGAAGAGCAAGGGAGCGCCTCTTACCTGTGACAGACGAGAAGCTGAATGGTCAACTGGATTTGTCGCAATCACCGTCAGAAGTTTGTGCTCCAAATGGACCACTGTTGCTTTTTACCAAGGTAAATAGTAAATGTAATTTTATTTTTACCAATTTGACATATTTATAACTTTTTGGCATAAAATGAGTTGTAAAAAGTCATTTTTATCGAATATTTTTATATGTTATGTCGAAAATGGATTTTACGCTTGCTTGGTATGTACAGCAGCAGGTTTTTGCGACTTTAACAATGGAAACGAGTTGTATTTTATACTTTTTCAGACTCGGTAAATACACGAAAAAGTCACTTTGGAGTCATCTTTTAGCTCTTTTCTGACTCTCTAAATATGAAAAGATTGCCGAGGCCCTTGTCGTTTCGATCTCGTTAAATTGGACATGAATCGACATCTACCCAGTATACGTTTAACCCTTTTTCGGGCTGGGATGGATTGATTACGAAAAAGAATACCCTAGCCTATTGCGACTAGGAGGTTTTCTCGGATATTGTTTTCTACCTTTTCGGATCCGAGGAACTATTCACGAAAAGGGACCTCTGGAGTTTGCTTTTCCGCTGTCTTTTCAAACTCTCTAAACGTAAAGATGCCGAGTTCTTCTTTTGTCAGACTCGTTAAACCCTGATGACATTGGACCCAGTCGAAATGACGTTCTCCGAGTTCCTCCTTCCTAGGACTCGTTAAATGCACTAGGATGGATTCGCTCGAAGGGCGGACTTATATTGCAAGCATATGCTATCCCCTTCAAGCTTGTTATCAAAAAATAATTGGGGTACTCGCCAGAAATGGTGGGGGAAAAATGGAACCATCGTCGTTGTCGTCGGCAGTATGTCGCTCTTGAACATGGCACTTGTCTGCATTCGTGTCGGGTTGGGGACATCTCATCTCGTTTCTTCACTTTGCCTCCATGGGTTTGGATAATCCCTTTTGACCTCTCATCTACTCATTGCCTCGTCACCATGACCTCTGATCTGTTGATATCAAATACTGCCAAGTCCACTGTCGTGCCGTTTATATGTTCAAGAGAAGTTGGCCTCTGCAAATATCAACCTTCCTCTGATTCTCATATGATCCTGATTCACAACAAAAACATCATGTTCCTCTGTCTCGTGTCGATGATGTGGGAAACATTATGGCCCACCTTCGATCAAGGTCACTTCCTGTCGACTTCAGCTCATTATCCAGGAAGCTGATCTAGAGACTCCTTTATGGTACCTTGGAGCCTGCATGCCTCAATGGCAGGTTCGTCGCATTCGACGTGAGTTTTTCATCATTGGCCTCCGATCGAGTGATTCTGCGGGTGTTCGATGCCAACTCATTGATTCACACGCCGTAGATTGTACCTGTAGTACCTTGAGGACCATTGTGATTATTGGTGAGCTCTCGTCCGTTAACAAATTTTTCATCATTGGTCGGGTAATCAGACGATGTTCCTGCATGTTCGACTTCAGCTCACATATTCACATGCTCGAACTTGTACTTTGTTTGGGTCGAGATGGAGCGCAAGACCCTGGATTGTGTCTGTTGTAATCCAGGCTGCGATTGTGGATTATTATCATTATATATGTGACTCATTGATTGGATGGCTGCGACCATACCTGAGTCTATTTATTTTTGATCTTCGCTGGATGGCTGCGCCCATACCTTGGATCCGGATTATAGTGTACTCTGTTTCGGATGGCTGCACCCATACCGCATATACATCATGTACTTGAGACATAAGTTGTATTTTTCTGCGTAGGTTTTCCGATGGCGGGCCTTCAGTTGAACATGTTCTCGTAAAGCATTTCACCCCTCTCTCTCTCGGGCCTCATACTTTAGGGGGCATTTGTTACACAGTAATTTGTCACCGTCCCTACCATTTCCCGTCCCGCACAATGGAGGACCCATTTTGTGACCTGTGAACATTGTCATGCCTTGAAAACATCATCAATGCATTCCTCTAATCATGAGCTTCATTTGCCCTAAAGACATCTCCTTGCAAAAATCATGAAAAACATCCCTTTTTGCATTGGCGTGGGCAGACAGTTCAGCACTCGCGCCAATGGGGAAAATCCTGCAAAGAGGCCGCGCCAACTGGCGCTCTGTCCCAGAGCAGTAGTCGCGCCAGCCAATTTAAGGAGTGTTTTTTAAATAAAGATGGCGGAAGTTGAGTTTCAACAAACTCAGAAACCATTGTCTATCTTGAGTTGGGAGGTTTGGCTGCGGGAGTTCTATGGAAGGAAGTGGTTTTGCCACCTCCCATGGAACCTTCCTTGTTGATAGGGCCAATCCCACAATAATAGGGATCCCAACTCCCTCCTTCCCCATCTATAAAAGCCTGCTCAATTCCATGGCAAGCTAGTCTTGAAGTGCCTAAGCTTTGAATCTCCAAAATTCCCAAGAGCCTTTGTGCTGTAAGAGCCCTCTTCCTTCCCTTAAGGCCGACTCAAGTAAGGAGACTATTGTCGAGAGACTCAGGAGAGATTTTCCCTTTCCTTGGCGAGCTTTGCGAGATTTGAACGACTGGAGACCCATCCGAAGGAGACCACGACGTCAGAACTTTGGTTGTAATCTCTTTCGATCGTTATTTAATGAATGATTACGATTATGGTTCCACTCTGTTTTCAATGATGTTAATATGAGTAATATCCTTTCTGACTGATATTGAGTTACGTATGCCGGATTTTATGCTTGTATCTGTTTTTTTCTTGCATGTGCAGGTGTCCACCCGCGGAGATCGTGGAGGATCGTGATCTGCCGAGGCTGAGGAACATGAACGCTCTCTTCTTCAGATCATAGCATTGGAATCCAGGTAGGCTTCTATCTTTAGTCTTTTCATTCGTAACTAGGAATTTGCGTCGTAACATTTTCTGATTGTTGCTAGACCCCTGCTGGGCTAGTAGGGATCGCCTTTGTTCGCAGAGGGGATTTACCTCCTCAACAACTACATTTTTCAAAAATTCTGTATAGCATCAGGGATGGCAGCCAATGGAGAGAAGTCATGCATTTATTTTTCTGAGGACAAACTAAATGCCATTGAGAAGATTGGAAACATTTTTAACTTCAAAGCAAAACCATTGGCTGAGGGTCTAACTTATTTAGGCTTCCATCTTAAACCAATGACATACAAAGTGGCAGACTAGTAGTGGATCATCGACAAATATAAAAAGTGGATCAATGGATGGTCGTTGAAGTGGTTATCCAAGGGGGGGAAGCTAACCTTAATACATGTGGTGTGACAACAACTTACTGTATATTGGGAACATCTCTATATGATCCCAAGAAGTATCATCAACAAGATTAAAGCTTCTATGACCAACTTCCTATGGAACGGTAAATAAGGGGAAAATAAATACCACTTAGCTAGGTGGGAACTTCTAACAATGCCGAAGGATAGAGGGGGTTGGGGGATTTTGAACATAGAATTTTTTGGAAAATCTCTGCTGATGAAATCATTATGGAGGTGTATGCACTCTCAAGGCATTTGGCATGACATCATAACATACAAATATATAAGAACACAAGACATGGAGGAGGTATTTTTCATGGGATGGAGACAGGTTGAAAAGAGATCAGAAATATGGAAGGGGTTTTATAAACTATGGCCAAACTTCATAAGACACCTCAAATGGACCTTTGGAAATGGACAGAAGAAGATCATGATTGGTGAAGTAAACATTAGGGGATTTCCAGAGGATATCATATTAAGTGAACATCTGAGATCCATCTTACATGGTAAGGGCATATTTTTACTTGTGCAAAACATATAGCGATGGGCGGAAGAGATTCCAAGATGGAAAAGTGCAGAGGAAATGGGACTAGGAGGCAACGACGCCATAGAATGGTTGACATATATTGACACTGTGAGAGGCATGGGTTGGTGTAAAGCTAATGAAGGAGACCAGATCACATGGGGGGAAGCTTATATAAGGGAAAAACATGCACCAAGGAAACATACACAGATATGATTAAACAACAATGTGGAGTGAAAAAGAAGTGTTGGTTTACGAAATACTGGAAGGAGTGAACACAGACAAAGATAATCATATTTTTATGGTGTGCATGGCAGAACAAAAATCTAACGTGGACAAATTTAATGAGAAGGGGCATGATAGGATCGGGCATATGTATACTGTGTAAGAATGCAGAAGATTATAATCAACACATCTTCTACAACTGTACTTTTACCAAAGAGGTAAAATCACTTATTTGCAAGCACTTCCATTTCCAGACACCAGACTACCAAACAACCCAGGAATGCACTCAATTGTGGTTCTCTAAGGGTAAGGACTATCGGGTCATACCTCTTATATTTCATTGGAGAATATGGATTTGTAGGAACTTGAAGATATTTGAGGATAGACACAGTTCGCCTATGTGGATAGTGACACACATAATTCAGACATGGGAGGCACATAGAATACAACAAAAGTCTACAAGAGACTTATCTGGCACTTCCCACATGAAATTCACTATCCAACGAGGTTTTCTGACGGTGCAACACAAAGTGGCAGGTGTGGCTGCAGGGCATGGTTGATGATTAATCCTTTATGTCATTATAAGATACATTGGTTGGAGGCCATGGGACGACTACCAGGGCAGAGACACTTGCATTGTGGGGTCTCCTATGGTTCACCAAACAACTCTACATCGACAAAATATGGATTTTCGGTGACTCCAAGATCCCGATTGATTACTTGAATCATAAAAATCAAATGGCTCCCATACACTTGTCCTCATGGATCAAACAAATAAATGTATTGGTAAGATCCTTTTCTACCATATCTTTCACTCATGTTTTTAGAGAGAAAAACATCACAGCTGACAGGTTATCAAAGAAGGGACTAGAAAGAACATATGGGGAGATGCATTAGGAACTGTCAGATGCAAATGGAACACAGGCAAAGGGTATAGTAAAATTTCTTTGAACACAGAAACTGGTGGGACATCAAAGAGAACATACAGGAGAAAAAGACAACATAAGACGGAGGCGAGACAATTATGATAGTTTTGGCTTACAATTATCTATACATATAAGGTTGATAGATACCCTTATGAAGGAACAAGAGTAATACATCGACAACTTTTTGGAACACTTGTGAGAACAACGAAGGTAAAATAACCAATAGAAGAACAAATTGGAAATAGAATGGACGAAGAACACTGTTATTGCAAAAAAGAAGGCATAACAAAAGGAAAGTTTGAAGGGAACAACACAGGACCAAATAGAATTCATATTTTATAAATTTTGTATGTTATGTTTTTGATTAAAGATAAACTAAGAACATTTGTAAGAAAATGAAATGGTTATTGAACTGTTACATGAATATACACTAGTTGTTTTTCTGCTTGAAAAAAAAAGTGTGTTCACTAAATGCAAATGGCAGTGACATAATAAATTTTGAGTGGTTCAAACATAATGTTTAGATTGAATTTGTGGTAATGATATTTGCCACGGACAATAAAATAGGTGGTGACGTCGAGCCTCGACATTTTCCGCCATGGTGACGGCGGTAGGTCGACGTCACCGCCTTGGGAACTCCAAAACTCAAAGTTCGACTATGCATAAAATAATTTTTTTACAAAAAAATTGTCTATACTGTTCAAATTAATACCAAAACACGATTACCAAATGTGACTAGCAGTGACATAATAAAGGATAAGGTCTTTGGAAGATTTTGTACTTGTTTTTTTAAAGATTCGTTGGGACTCTATTAATATGTATATTCCTTCAAAACCAAACCTAATAATGTTAATTGAATTGGGTTTCTTAACTTAATAGGGATAATGGATTAATTTATTTTTCTTTTCACTATTCCATGACAATAAAAACAACTTGATTAATACCATTAATCAAGTTAAGGTGGTATTTCTATGATGCAAGCAAAATCTATGCTCAATTGCAAAATCAAGAACATAGATGCAATAAATGATATTATCTCACAAGATGCAAGGATAATTCATAGCTTTTTATTATACGAGTCGTATTTATTATTTTTTAAATGGTTTTTAATGTATTTTTTTTATTGAATGTTTTCATACAAAGTGTTTATGTATTTATCATTTTTAAAATGTTTTCATACAAAGTGCTTATGTATTTATCATTTTTAAAATGTTTTTGCGCCGAGAGGCGCATCTACAGCCCAATATGACCCCGATGTCAGGTATGTCACGTCCTCATACAAAATGTCGGCTTAAGTTTAAAAAATAATATAAAATAAATAAAATAAAATAAAATAAAATAAAATCGTATTGTGCTAGAACATATATCAATTTTTAATACAATTATGTATTATTTATATAATTTGAATGGATAGTAAATTATATACCTGAATTTGAATGGATCATAAATTTACCTTTAACAAAAAAAATTATCACATTAAATTTCCAAATTAAGTAAAATTTTAAACATCTTTACTCTTTACTAAAGTCAATACCATTTCCTAAATCAAAGGAAAAGAGTTAATTCAACACAAACAATCAAAATCCAAAATCTTTTAATATTTCTTTTAATTAAATATTTGTAAAATGAATTTATACTTACTCCAGAGCTATGGTAAATAAATGAAAAAATATATAAACTAGACGTATGGTAAATAAATAAAAATTCTTTTCATATTTATTCCATAAACCTTTTTATATTTAAAAAAACTTTAAAAAGAGGTTTTATTTAGATGAAGCCTATGTGATGAATACCATGGGACAAATTAATATTGATACCATGGGCCAAATACCATGGGTAAATAAATAAATATAAAAGAGGTATAAAAAAGTATGATAAATAAATAAATAAATATAAAATAGGTATAAAGAGGTATGGTAAATAAATAAATATAAAAGAAGCATAAAGAGGTAAGGTAAATAAATAACAATATATCAAATAGGATTATAAATAAAAATCTAATTATATAACAAGCCTATGGGCCAAATACCATAGTAAAGAAAAGGGGTATGGTAAATAAATAAAAATATAAATAAACTAGAGGTTCGGTAAGTAAATAAAACCTCTTTTCATATTTACTCCATAATCTTATTTATATTTATGAATATTGATGTTCATTAGTTTACATAACTAAGAAGAAATAGAGAGAGAGAGTGATAAGGGAGAGATGGAGAGAGAGTGTGTATGTTTAGGGGTGAGATAAAGAGACAAAGTAAGATGTATGGAAATAAGGGGGGAGAGAAGAAGTGAGAAGGAGAGAGGGAGGGATATAGTAATGTAGTTGGAGAGAGAGAGGGGTGGAAAGGGAGAGAGAAAGAAAGGGATGGGGGAAGAGAGAGGATTAGAGAGAGAGAGAGAGATATGGCAGAAGAGAGAGGATTGGAGGGAAAAGAGAGAGAGAGAGGTGGGAGAGAAAGGGAGAGAGAGGAAGGATGAGAGAGAGGAGGAGGGTGATGGGGTAAGAGAGAGTATTGGAGAGAGAGAGAGAGAGAGAGAGAGAGAGAGAAGAGAGAGGGATTTAGGAGAGAGAGAGAGAGAGGAAGGACGAGAGAGAGGACTTAAGAGAGAGGAGGAGAGATGGATCGATAAGAGAGATGGAGTTGGAGGGGGAGAGATGTAGGAAATAAGAAATATAGAGAGTGAGAAGTGGAGAGAGAGAAGGAGTGACAAGGGAGAGTCAAAGAGTTTGCGTGTATGTTTTGGGTTGAGATAAAGAGACAAATAAGGAGAGATGGAGATAAGGGGGGAGAAGGAGATATAAGGAGAGAGGGAGGGATATAGTAACATAGTTGGTGGGTGAAGAGAGAGAGAGAGGGAGAGAGAGATGGGAGAGAAAGGGAAAGAGAGGAAGGAAGAGAAAGGATTTGAGAGTGGAGAGGGAGGGAAAGAGAGATGGACTTGGAGGGGGAGGGGGAGAGAGGTAAGAAGAAAGAAATAGAGAGAGAAAAGTGGAGAGAGAGAGAGTGATTGAGTGATAAGGAAGATGGAGAGAGAGGGAGAGAGGAAAAAATGAGGAAAGAGAGATATTAGCGGGGGAGAGGGAGAGAGGGGGAAGATAGATATATAGATGGAAGGTGAAGAGAGGGAAGAAGAGAGAGATGGGGAGAGGAGGGGATTGACAAAGAGATTGATATATATGGATTGTGAGAGTGTGTGTGTTTAGGGCGGTGAGATAGAGAGATAGAAAAGAAGAGATGGAGGGGGATATAGATATGGATGGAGGGTGGAGAGAGGGAAGAATATTTCTCACACTAGATGGATTGATATAAGTGGAGATGGTGATTTATAATCCTATTTGATTATTTTCACTATATGCATCAATTTTAGTGTAGATATTTATTTCTAATGATATTTGATTACTTGCACTAGATGCATTGATTTCAGTGTAGGTGGTGATTTCTAATACAATTTGATTTCTTGCACTAAATTTGTTGATTTCAATTTAGATGTCGATTTATAATTATATTTGATTACTTGCACTAGATGAATTGGTTTCAATGTAGATGATTTCTAATCCTATTTGATTATTTGCACTAAATGCATTGATTTTAGTGTAGATGGTGATTTCTAATACTATTTGATTTATTTGAGTAAATGCATTGATTTCAATGTAGATGTTGGTTTCTAGAGAGAGAGAGAGAGAGAGAGAGAGAGAGAGAGAGAGGAAAAAATGAGGAAAGAGAGATATTAATGGGGGAGAGCGAGAGGAGGGGAAGATAGAGATATATATGGAAGGTGAAGAGAGGGAAGAAGAGAGAGATGGGGAGAGGGGGTGATTGAAAAAGAGATTGATATATATGGAGTACGAGAGTGCGTGTGTTTAGGGGGGTGAGATAGAGAGAAAAAAACGAATAGATGGAGGGGGATATAGATATGGATGGAGGGTGGAGAGAGGGAGGAATATTTCTCGCACTAGATGGATTGATATAAGTGGAGATGGTGATTTCCAATCCTATTTGATTATTTGCACTAGATGCATTGATTTTAGTGTAGATATTTATTTCTAATGATATTTGATTACTTGCACTAGATGCATTGATTTCACTGTAGGTGGTGATTTCTAATACAATTTGATTGCTTGCACTGAATGTTTTGATTTCAATTTAGATGTCAATTTATAATTATATTTGATTACTTGCACTAGATGACTTAATTTCAATGTAGATGATTTCTAATCCTATTTGATTTCTTGCACTAGATGCATTGATTTCAATGTAGATTATTCCTAATACTATTTGATTGCTTGTGCTGCCAACATTTGTAGATGGCATCGCATTATAATCCTATTGACGACTATAAATGCATTGGGAATTCAGATGGTTTTAATCTTATTTGTTGATTGCATTGTGCATGATTTAAATGTAGAATTTATTTTCTAATATTATTTGATTGCTTGCATTAAATGCATTGATTTCAATGTATATGTTGATTTATGATTTGATGTAATTGGATATATGACGGTACATTAATATCAAAGTGATTGGATTAACAATATGTATTGATTTTAGTGTAAGCACAAAAAGTTATTAACAATTTAGATTTATTTTTGTGTTATAGTAATTTAAGCTATTAATGTTGGAGAGAAAGAGAGACAAGGTATCATGTTTACTACAACAGATCGAGCTAAAGATTTAAATGGTTTACGATTTAAATTTTCTTTTTCATATAATCGATATGAAAAGATAACAAAACTAACAAGGGAGGAAATAAGAATAGTAGAAGAAAATAGTTTGAGATTGATTGTAACACGAGTACGTTCTTATTATTCACATTTTCCATCTTTCAACACTATTATTGTCACATTGCATTTAAAAAAAATATTTCATCATTTTTCATCATTATAGTTATTAAGAATAATTATCATCTCAACGAACTGAGGTAACTAAGAAAATTTAAAATTAAAATGACCAAGTTAATCTCAAAAATATTTAGCATATTTAAAATGATTATATTAATATTTGATATATTTACATATTACTGATAAAATTAATCATATCTTTGATAGATTTTCCTTGGCAGCACACGACTGAAACCAGCCTAGATCCATCTTACATCTAAAAAATATACAAAAATTTTAATAATCTGAAAAATGTGACGTTGATGCCTCCGACTGGAACCAGCCTAGATCCATCTAACTCTGGATCTATCATGCACCGAGAGGGATCAAATCTCTCGAGGTGCAAACCTTTCCTCAAGTTTTACACTCAAAAAATAGGTTTTCACCTCGAGAGATTTGATCCCTCTCGGCGCATGATAGATCCAGAGTTAGATGGATCTAGGCTGGTTTCATATAAAGTGCGTAGTAGATTAAGTGATGTTGCTCTATGGTCATACGAATATTAACCACTATACAAGTCAAATAGACTTGTTTAGTAAATAAAGTTTATAATATTTATGATGAACAATATCCTTATAAGCTTTATCTATATTTCAATACAAAAATAATGCAGGCCAAAAAATTTTATTTTCAAGTTTTATAAATAATTGGAAATTGTAATGTGGAAAACTTATAATTATATGGATACAAAGTTTACAAGATTAGTGTTAGATAAATAGCTCATATTATGAAAGCAATTTGTAAAAAAATTCACTGATTCTTGTAAAGTTAATTTTTTATTAATTAAGTAGTGTATGGGGTCTTGGATTTGGATAAACGGTGATTGGGTGCTTTGTTAAGGCATTCCTTGATGTGAAGTCACGTGCTCAATTCCCCCCTCGGTCAGAGTGATATATTGGACATGATGAAGATGCAGTCCCACCAAGCTTACAAAAAAAATATCTATTAATGAAGTAGATAATAAAATTAGTGGTAGTTAAATAACTTAACATATTCTAAGAGCTATTTGTAAAGTGTTTCCTCTTACATGGGAGAAGTGAAAGATTCATATATCCCCTCTTGTTAAAGTGGGCATTCGTACCAAGTTAATGGAAAGTTGGAATTCATAGTTCTTTATAAATTAATAAAAATCATTTGCATAAAACAAATATTTTAATGAAAGTTGTTGACATAAGAATACAACCAAATTCAATTGAAACAAGTGTTATCCCATGAAATATATATACCTCAAACTAGTGTAATGGTAAGATCATGCAAGTGTCTAGAGGATACTACATTGTTTTTGAAATTGTTTTGACAACCAATTAGAGCTCTACTAACTAATCTACTTCACATTAGTCCATGAATATTTAATTCATCTTTATGGACAACTTGTGTTACCTCTTAAAAAAACACAATTTTCCATTGGAAAATATTCTTCCCAACCGTTTTAAATGCAAAACAGCTTGAAGAAATGTTTACCATAAAAACCCATCACCTCTCAAAAATGCATTAAAAATTATGGGAGTTAGAGGAGGTTGTTTTTTTTTTTGTAAGTTTGGTAGTTCCTCCCTATTTTCCATTAGATAAAAAAGAAAAGGAGGTTACAATCATAATATATGCTGGATGGCCTCAACCTACCTGTAGGAAACCAGGTCTGTTGGCCACCTCAAAGAGTTAAAGGCCAACCAAAATTGATAAAGTTTAAACCTGGCACTATCTTCCTTAACAGTTCTATTATCTATTACATCCAAAGACTTAATCAGAAACTAAATGCTATTCGTAATGTGCATCTCAAAAAGGAAAAAAGTAATAAGACTTAATCATTAGATGATTCGATAGGCGTCGGGTCCTTAACACTAGACCCAAGCATATCAACTTGGTTCATACTCTGCAGTTGACGTTCCATTCGGCCAAGGCGTACATTCTGGTGATGTTGCAGAAGATGTATTTCCTGGATGTCCCTTCGCATTTTAGCTAAAATAGAAGTCGCTTTCGGATCACCACCTATTTCCTGAACATTAATAATGGACTTATCCAATAAGAATTTCATTGTCTAGTATGTATGAATGGAATGTTTGAATAAAGACATTCTTCCCCTTGTAGTACCTAGATCTGTCAAAAACTACATCTCTTCCTTTGAGATGTCTTCCTCCTCTTTTGTTTGATGGTCTCGCTCCCAACCTGAAATAAGTGATTTCACATGAGCATGTGTGCCTACCCCTTAGGCCTGGAAGATATTTTCCATTATTTCTTTGCTTGAATTTCTTCCCCTCCTGCTTGGGCCCACTTTTGACTTTCCTTTGTCCTTTGCTTCTTTTTTCACTGGTTGACCTTTCACCATTTTGTCTTGCAAAATATCGGCCAGCGGCTAAATTATCTTTCTGGGTTGGAACGGGTGCCAGACCAGGGGTCTGAGAATACCTGTAGAGGAGCTAAGAATACCTGTGGAGGGTAGCATAAGTTCAACAATTGATTTAGTTAAACAACAGAGGAAAGTATCCTGATTGTTGAGAGTAACCTCCTCAATGTCAGTGCAATGTTGTGTGTCATCAATCCTTCTTAGTTTATCCCTGCGAACTATGAAATTTGGTATAGGGCCACCAGGAGGCACCTTTGTTTTCCAAAGAGGAATTACATTCATGACATGTAGGGACGAACCATGCATAGACAAAGTGTTTCCATTCACCAACAAAACTCAGACAAAGACTTGACAATAACCCCAAAACATAACCGGATACATGCCACTCATGCCCCCTAAAAAATAAACTTGAGTAGTTTCACAAATGCAATTAGAAATGAAACCCTCCCTGTTCTTTGCAATAGAAATATGCCCCCCAAGGGAGAAACTAAAGGCCATCTTACCAAACTCGGTATCAGACAAGACTCTACCCCCCAAAGTGTCATTGTAAGCCATGCATTAAGTTTCATGGAGCTGTCAAGTCGAGCTATGGAGGTTGCAAACAAGGCAGAAAGGCTTGCTTGCATTATTAAGGCCATAATTTGGAAAATTCTGATAATTGTTATTAGTGCGATGAATAAGATAAATCGAAATGAAAGAGTAGCAACCGTATTCCAATAAGTGATATACAGGTTTGAGATAACGACATGCAGGGCCAATTGGAGGACATGCAGAGCCAATTGGAGGACATGCAAAGTCAATTGGAGGACATGCAGGGTCATTCAAATAATATAACAGTTCAGATAAGGCGGGCTTCATGGTTTCCAAAACGCTAGCTCCTACCACCTCAACAACATACATCATGCCCAAGAAATTGGAATTGTCATGACCCACAACAATCAAACAGAAGAGGCAAGCAGACTGGATTTCATGAAAATTGACCAGGACATGATTATCATACCAATATAAATCCTAGTACTCAAAACAACTGGATTTTCGAGGCTTAACCACTGTAACATTCCATGCAGAATTCTATAAACCAACCCAAAATCCAGACATCATAGTGAAACCATGATGATTCTCATATCTCCCATATGCAAAAAAACAGGAATAAAGCCAATTAACAAAGACCTTACCTAAGCACAACAACAAACATACTAATAACGAGGCTAAGAACATACCCAAAAAAGCATCATGCAGCCGTTGTAAAAACCTTCGCCTATTCGCCAACGTCCTGTTATGATCCTTGCTCAACTGATAACAACGAAACCAACTTACCAACCTTAACATACCTCACCTTCCTCCCACGCCGATACTTTTTCCACACCATGTCTGACAGCATGAGTTGCTTGCCACACGTATTAAATGCTGTAATTATACGGCGTGGATGGTACCACCCACGTTCCTCCCCGCATGTCAGCATGGTCTCACCGTGTGGCCCGCATGGTCTCTTGCCACCTCACACCTTGCACTAGACACCTAGTGCCCCGATTGAGGATTCTGAATATTGTTGTTGTCCCTATCAACTATCGCTTGCAGAGTTTGAAGCAATAGAGTTTTTGTCCCTATCAACTATCGCTTGTTAATGGCAGTAGAGTTGGTTGTTAGATAATTACCCAATTTTTTCTATTAATACATGGATTCAAGGTGTGGGAATTGCATGTGAAGGAAGTACCTAGATTAGGACTTGTAAAGTTTTCCTACATCTCTTCTATGAAAATTGTTCATTAGATCCTCTCGCGGCAAGTCGACCTCACCACCTCTGGAACTCTGAAACCCAAAATTCAATTATACATAACATATTTTTTTATAAAAAAATTTGTTTATACTGTTCAATTTAATACCAAAACACGATTAGTAAATATTACTAAATGTTACTGGCAGTGACCTAATAAAGGATAAGGTCTTTGGAAGATTTTGTACTTATTTTTGTTTTGAGATTAATTGAAACTCTATTAATATGTGTATTCCTTCAAAGCCAAATATAATACCAATAATAATGTTAACTGGATTGGGTTTCTTAACTTAATAGGGATAATGGATTAATTTATTTTTCTTTTCACTATTCCATGACAATAAAAACAACTTGATTAATACCATATACTAAGTTAAGGTGGTATCTCTATGATGCAAGAAAAGCTATGCTCAATTGCAAAATCAAGAACACAGATGCAATAAATGATATTATCTCACAAGATGCAAGGATAATTCCTAGCTTTTTATTATAAGAATCTTATTTATTATTGTTTAAATGGTTTTTTAATGTATTTTCTTTTAAATGTTTTCATACAAAGTGTTTATGTATTTATCATTTTTAAAATGTTTTCATACAAAGTGCTTATGTATTTATCATTTTTAAAATGTTCTCATATAAAGTGCTTAAGTAGTGATGTTGCTCTATGGCCATATGAATATTAACCACTATACCAAGTCTATTGGCTTGTTTAGTAAATAAGATTTGTAATATTTACGATGAACATTATCCTTATAGATTTATCTATATTTCAACTTAAAAAATAATGCATGCCAATTTTTTTTCTTTTCAAGTTTTATAAATAATTGGAAATTGTAATGTAGAAACCATTACCATTTTTCGTAAAGTTATAATTATATGGATAAAAAAGTTTACAAGATTAGTGTTAGTTAAATAGCTTAACATATTATGAAAGCAATTTGTCAAAAATTTCACCAATTTTTGTAAAGTTAAAATTTTATTAATTAAGTAGTCCATGGGGTCTTGAATAGACAGAGATTGGGTGCTTTGTTAAGACACTCTTTGATATGAAGTCATCTGTTCAATTCCCCGCCTCTGTTAGAGTGATATATTGGACATGATGAAGATGTAGTCCCACAAAGCTTACCAAAAAAAAAATTATTAATGAAGGAGTTTATAATATTAGTGGTAGTTAAATAACTTAACATATTCTAAAAGCTATTTGTAAAGTGTTTCCTCTTACATGGGAGAAGTGAAAGATTCATATATCCCCCTCTTGTTAAAGTGGGCACTCATACCAAGTTAATGGAAAGTTGGAATTCATAGTTCTTTATATGAACATTGCATAATCACCAAGTCGTGTTTATATGAACATTTGGATGAAATCTGAAAGCTTGCACTACATTTTTTTGGAATAACAAATTTCTTGGTTTCAATGATGCCTTATAAACCACTTTTCTTGAAATTTTATTAATATGAAATTATTCACAACATACACTCAACAAATATAGAGTAAACATATTAATGTGCAACAACATATCATAAAAGAGATATATGATTGTAGTGATAACTTGCAATTATTGACATCACTTAAGGCCACAGACTTTGGATTCTATCGATCGTTGTTTGGTTATACTTTTCATCCCAATAATATAAAGTGAGTTGGTCATTCCAACAACTTCAATCTCTCCACTTGCATATATCATGAAACAAACTTAGGAGGCTGCACCATATATATTACATAAACGACATTTTAAAAACTTAATTTGTTTATATATTTAAGGACATTCTATAAACCTCAAATAAGTAAAAACTCTATTCTTCGAGCGAGTGTATCTTAGTATTATTTACTTCTGTGTTAGTATTTTAAATAAGTTAAAGAATGAAGTTTTTCTTTATTAATGGTTAATATTGATTAAGTTAAGTGATAATGTTAACTTATGCTTATGTTACAATGATATTAACAATATTGAAATGATATTCATAGTATTGAAAGTATGCATAGTCTATTTTTATATTGGTTTAGATTTTCATGTAATATTTGTGTATTTTGATATATTGTATATAACCTACAAGTTGGAAGCATTTCCCCAAAAGAATTCTCATTTTTTTGTAACCACATATTATAAATAGTTAAGAATTTTGTGTGCTTTTACATTTTGAATTTCAATTTTTTTAGAAATTATATTTACAAAAACTTGATTTGTAAATACTTAATAAATATTAAATTTATTATTCTAGGCTATATTTATATTAAAATTTTTGACTTTAAATTTTAAATCTGAACCATTTTTTAAGATATACCCTTCACACTTCATAAATTTCATTCTTAAAGATACTTCTAAATTATAAGTTAAGAGGGCATAACAAGCAGATCCTCATATCAGTAACGCTGAGGACGCAGACAACAAAAATTTGCAGGCGCTATAGTATTTTTGAAAGAAATAGTTATGGTAATCAGGGCACCAAAAAGATCACCATAGTGGATCCATAAGCAACAAACACATCAGAGTTTACCAACAACAACCCCTGTTGCAAAGCAAAAAGAAAGAATATTTTTTTTCTTGAAGATTATTTTTTCAATAATATAAGGGGCAGAAAAATGAACAGAGATACCTAGAGGCAACTTATTGTTTAAGATCGATTTTCCTGAAACCATTTTTATAAAACATTTTTTTGTTGATTCTAAAAGAATTATAAAAAGGGAAACCCTATAGTGTACTAAAAAAACTTGAAAATATCGGCCTTAGACTTATTTTTGATTTTTTTTTTCTTCAAAAAGACAGGCACACGATATTTTTAAGTGGGGAGAATCATAATTGTTATAGTATCACACCTGTTATGTTATAGTAACAAAACAAAGATGGCCTTTAGAAACATTGTTGAGGGTTGCATCTGTATATTGAGATAAATAGATACATGGCAAGAGTTTATGCCAAATAAAGCCTTGGAAAGTCTTGAATTGGCTAAGAATCATCATAATACTACAGGTAGTGGGTTAATTGGAATAATAGCCTCACTACTTGCTCTATAGTCATCCCATCTCTTAGTTTTGTCACCCCCAATTTCCCTTTTCCCTTTTTGGATTCTCTACCAGCATCGAGTTAATTCTTTCGCATAATATGCATAAAATTGATGAACTTGAAGGAGAGCGCCAGGTCCTTTTCTATCTTCTTATAACTTATGCCAGCCCCATATTCCTAAATTTTTTTGACCCTTTCAACCATGCATTCTCACACATTGAATTTGAGAAGCCCCAATCTGAAAGACCAGTATGTGACGATGTCATTTTAGTTTCATCTTAGTTTTTTTTTTCAATTTTCTGCTATAATAATTGAAAACACAACATGTAGGATGAAGGGGGCGGGGCGTTTTGTTGGAAAAACTGTAAATATAACTCCATTATAAAACTTGCTGCAGACTGTGTTTTAATATGTGAAAAAAAGACTGACCCATGGGGGAGTAGATCCTTAGCAAAATCTTATTCAGGAAAACATTTAAATTGATAGGAAGCAAGAAGTTTTAATTTGCTGCAAGGATTAAAATCCAAATGTTTTTACTATTTTCTTTTTTTTAATATGGATAACCTAAGAAATTAAAATATGAATAACATAAAAAATAGTTTTTATTTTAGGCCAATGGGCCTTTTCTTTTGAATCAACCCTTTTCTATTTTTGTTGACCATTTCATTCTGCTAATGACACATGTGCAAACGTGGTGCACAACATGATGTCTGTCATTTATTTATAACATTACACGTAATATATACATTGTATTATGTCGATACCATATGCCTCAACTGTAACGCATTACAGTGTCAAACCTCGGCAGAATTAACCAAGATTTCGACGACTGACCCGCGCTTCGAGGAATTTGGGACACCTGGGTTGCACGATCACCATGAATGTGGATTTGATCAGATGGTCGGGATTGCCTGGGAGGCCGTTAGATATAACTCCCGGCGATTCCATTCAGTTTTGCTGCTTCCGCCGTGGGTTCGCTTTGCAACCGCCGACGACCTCATTCTCGCTTTCACTCTGGTTTCTAAGCAGTCACCTCCATGATTTCGTTCAACAGAGTTAATGTTTCACCCGACTCTCTTAAATAGTGTAATTCTAATGGGAGGCCCATCTCATCGAAGACTATAGCAGTTTATTCTTCCGACATACAACAGGCGGTGGATTTTAACAGGTGAGGGTTGTCTTTTCTATTACAATTGGGAGTTTCCCTCTGTTTTAGGCTCTTGCAGGTCCCTGTCTTTACATGACTCTTTGTTTGAAACGTGTGTAGGTTCCCCTCAATGCCCAGGAATGGCGTTATTCAGACCAATTTTGTGGGGTCTCAACTTAGGCCCGTGTTGAAAATTGGAGATGAGAATTTGCTTCAAAGTGATGGGGAAAAATCTCGGCAAAAAAATTACAGAAGAGGGTCGTTTCAGTGTCCCGGAGGAGAAGAGTCCGACGAATTATTTAATTTCTGGCTGCAAGGGCCCCTCACTGCCACTTAATAGAAACACTCACTGAGGTTGGATATTCACATCTAATCCAATCCCAAATTAGAAAAAATAATTTATATCATCACACATCACACACTGCCTTGTGTTGTTGTCTAAGAAGAGGAAGCTTTATGGTCGTGGCCTTGCATGTCTTCAATCAATTCTTAATACGAAGGTAAATTTTATTATAGAAGTTGTGAAATTTAGTTTAAATTTTATGCATAATTTTTATATGCAATTAACCATGTAATTCAGAGTTCTATTTTATAGAATCATATGAAGGAAATCCAGACGAAACATTTACCTTTGTAGACACTGATTTCCTTTCTGTGGTTACAGGCAAAACGAACTTTTCAACTCTTACTAATTTAGATATGTATAGAACAGAGCTGAGCCTGGATTTCTTTGGGTTGTTTGATGGCCTTATTTTTTTGGAGAGGAACTGTCTTTAATTATTTTTATTTCAGGGTTTTATGTCTTTGGAGAAAGCTCATTGGCAGTGAAAGTTCATTGGTAGTTCAATTAAAAAACGAAGCCGTTCAAGGTAAATCTCACTCTACATGGGCACATTTCTTCTAATTTTTTAGGTGCGTGACTTTATTATCAAGGTTTGGCCTGATTAAGGATTTTCTTTTGATGAACCTTGAAATTTATGGCCTTTATAGATTTAAAAGTAATAACAAATAATTTGTCACTTCATTTGAGAGAAGTGCCCAATATTGTATTCCTCTTTCACTAGACAACCTGTTATCCTTGTTGCATGTTGCAACTGTATTTATGAGATAACTTCTATTCAACTTTTGTTGGTTGAAGATAAAAATTCAATGAAGATTTGAAATTTTCTGTGTTTAATGGAGTTGTTATAAATTTACTCCTGAGATTTTCCCAAAGCCCTTAAAGTTCTGAATGACATGCTCTTTTTTGACATCAACTCTTTTCCCAATTTCTATTGGGAAAAATGCATAAGTTTATTTGTTAGCATATTCAGTACCACATCCTATGGATGATTATTTTTTTTGAGGCCCTCTATGAATGTTATAATGGGTTTAAAATGTTTCCCATATACTAGAATGATTATGCAGTTATCTTGTTAAGGAGCTAAATAAAACATAAGGAAAGCTTTTGTTGGTTGAAAATACAGATTGCAAAGGATAGTATAAAAGCATATTCCTAGTTAATTTTTTGAAAGCACATATCCTTAGTTGGTTTTTTTAAAGCACAAGATGTGATTGCAAAAGAAACAACAAAGAATGTTTTTAAGCATATAATGTCAATAGAGTTACTACTGTAAATCAAGATATTATTCTAGTTTGGTTCATAATATTTGTATCAAGTTTTTTCAGAATTTTTGAAAAACACAAGATATAATTGCAAGTAGCAAGATAAAAGCATATGCCTAGTTGGTTTCTTGTGTGCTTTTTCAAAGCACATAATGTGATTGTAAAGAGCAGTGATAGACAATTATAGGGTAAACCCACGAAGGTGGGTTACACTTTTGTGAGAGTCAGGGGTGAAAAAGTCATTTTCCCAACAGTTCGGTCGAAAAATTATAAAAGTTTGTCCGAACTGTCTTAGAGTTCAGCCGAACTTTTGTAATTAGTTCGGTCGAACTCATTCTGCCATTTACATTGACAGCGTATTGATGGCGTGTGAAAACATATTTTTGGTCGGAGATGATAAAACTGGAAACTAAAGTTCGGTCAGACTATTTGTTTGGCCGAACTTTTAAAATAATCCATCCGAACTTTAGTTTATAAATACACCAACCCAGAGACGTGGATGGGTTTCGTGATTATTACTGTTGTTTGCTGTTGTTGCTTGGGTCATAGTTGCTTGTTGTTGCAGGGTCGCAGTTGCAGGGTCACAGGCACAGGTCAGTGTTGGTTTTCTGTGTTGTTTTCGTTGTGAGTTTTATTATTATTATTGGTTTTCTGTTTTATTTTCATTGTGAATTTTTTATTTTTATTGTTTTGCAGGTAATTTGTAATCCATGATGTCCTCGGCCTCCTTCTTGTCTTCTTGTTGTGGCCTCGATGTCTTCTTCTCATTACGGCCTCGATGTCTCCAAATTTCCAGGTTCCTACGTCTCCGAATTGTCATATGCTTAGGATTTAATTCCATGGGCATTCTATGCTTCTATAATTTCTTCTGTGTATTCTATAATTTAATAATAAATTTAATTATCTCTCAGTCTCGTGTACTACCCAATCGGGTGCTCCCTCAGCCCACAAATTAAATAACAATAACTGAAATCTCATTACTTCATGAAACTTCACTAGTTTACAAATATCGAAATATGGATAACCTGACGACCGTGGGGGCAGAGTCTCTCTTTTGGGTAGTTTTTGATCTGTAATAAGGCTCATTATTCTTCTTGGATGGAAGATTATACTAGAAATAATTTTAAATCTAAACAATTTTATTGCTATATTATGAAATATTTTCAAAATCTACGATTTACCATCAAAACAGGTTCAACACCTCAAAACTCAAGAGACTCTTAGGACATGAAAATCAACAGAAAAGGAAAAAAATTACAAAAGAGACTCTTAGAACATGCAAATCAACAAAAAAGGAAAAAACTACAAAATTGGTTGAGTATTGAGGTCCATACACTTTCTCCTACAAGGCAACACTTGTCCACTGAGATCTACACTATAAGGAGACATAGAAAGAAAAAGATACATGTTCAAGATTTTAGACGCAGTTGTTCTGGATGAGTGATCAATCATTGTTACATTTCATCAATTTTTAAGGTAAGGAAAAAAAATGTCAGACTAGAATGTGAACCTCTTTTTCGAAAACACTCCCTGTGAATAATTGATTTAATATATTATGATAACCTCACATTTTCAAAAATACCTATCGCTGAATAGAATACACCAAAATTTATTCATATTTTATAAATAAGTAGGCATTATCCAACTCACAGAAAGAAGGACATTTGTATAAGCCTCCCTCTTGTCTCCCTATTTATTTCCAAAATATTATTACCCCGTGGGGGCAGAGTCTCTCTTTTGGGTAGTTGTTGATCCGTATGCAATATGGTGCTTCGGTTAAGAGTGTCTATCTTCCCTCGGTAGAGAAAGGGTCCTGTGCTAAGGTCAGTCGAGTAGCGTTGTTTCCAGTGACATGAAATGGTTTACCAGCCATCAAGGGTTTCCCAGAAAGGACCGACATTTCACCAGTGACCTGCAACCATATTATATCTGTTTTATATTTAAAGGCTTCAATTTCACACTTCTACATTTCATAAACTGCACTCTTCCACGTAGCTTTAGGTTTGACCAAGTGCTCTTATCTCCTACTCTTCTCTTGCTGGGAAAACTAACCTAGATATGCTTTAGGACTGTCTCTATCAGTAGGCCCAACAAAATAGAAAGCCACTAGTAGCAAGCCAGTTCTTCAATCTCCGCCATATCAGAGTTTGTAAAAAAGGGTTATTCATTATGCAATCACATTGATTAGTATCCCAACCATTTCAACTTCTGGTTACATATAATAATAGTGATTACAAAGATCGTAATTAGTGTAATGTTTGTGTTACTGTTTTTCTTATATTAGTTTGTTACCCTTCATCCTAGTCGATAGCTTTTGGAATTCGAAATAGTCTGTTACCCTTCAGAAATACCTTTTGGAATTCGATTGCTTGAACATAGAATTCTATTGTTTTTTAGGTCACCTGTTTCATTTAAAAAATATTTTTCAATTGTTTTTGAGGTCATCTGTGTCATTTTAAAAGATATTTCAATTGTTTTTGAGGTCATCTGTCTTATTTAAAATATTTTTCAAATTTGCAATTTGCTGTGGGTGCAAAATGTGTGGGGGAATTCGATTGCTTGCACAAAGAATTATATTGTTTTTGAGGTCATCTGTTTCACTTTAAAAAATATTTTGCAATTGTTTTTGAGGTCTTCTATCTCATTTTTAAAATATATTTCAATTGTTTTTGAGGTCATCTGTCTTATTTAAAATATTTTTCAAATTTGCAATTTTCCGTGGGTGCAAAATGTGTGGGTGTTGATGGTCTTTGCATTAATTTACACAATGTGTACCCAATTGCAAGAAAATAATCGAGACGGATGACCTATTCAATAACTAATAAGTTGCTCCCAAAACATTCACAGACTCGAGAGGAATAACCCAGACTCTTTGAATCATCCTAACCAAGATCATACCAAATGAGCCCAACTTTGTTGCAGGTTGAACTTAATTTGATTTTAGAATTCTGAAAGAGAGGAATAACCTAGACTCTTTGAATCATCCTAACGAAGATCATACCAAATGAGCCCAACTCTGCTGTAGGTTGAACTTAATTTGATTTTAGAATTCTGAAATACTCATAGGATTATTTATTTATTTATTATTATTATTATTATTTTTATCTGATTCTAAAAAATTCTTGCTTAAAACTTTGAAATTCTCTTTAAATTTTAGGTTGAATTTAACTAAGATTGTAAATTTCAGAAATACCTTTTGGAATTCGATTGCTTGAACATAGAATTCTATTGTCTTTGAGGTCATCTGTCTCATTTAAAAAGTATTTTTCAATTGTGTTTGAGGTCATCTGTCTGATTTTTAAAATATATTTCAATCGTTTTTGAGGCCATCTCTCTCATTTTTTAAATATTTTTCAAATTTGCAATTTGCTGTGGGTGCAAAACGTGTGGGTGTTGATGGTATTTAGGCTAAATTTATTTAAATATTATTTTTTCCCATCTATTTTTGGGATTTTGTCAATAAATTGTTTCTAATTAATTAGAACACCCTCAAATATAATTGAACTAGCTGATGAACCTTAAACTTCTTGCATCAAGTTGAATCATCCTAACCAAGAGCTAATGTGCTGAAAACTAGTACAAAACAGAGTAATCACATAAAACAACAACAACAAACAAGTAATAGATATTATGTGTCTAGATTGACATGGAGTGTTTTATGATGTAATGGATATTAATAATCTAGATTGACATGGATGTATTTTATTAATGTACCTAAATTTACCTTAGCAATTCTTCATCTTAATAAAGATATTCAAGAATTAGGTGTTACGGTAACAATGGATATTAATATCATTTAGATTGACTGGAACTGTATTTTATAGTATACTAAATTTACACCTTCATAGATGCTTCTAATCTTGTAAAATGTTAAAAAAAGTCGAATTTATTTCTGCAATTATAACAGATGTAATAATCTAGATTTACATGGCTGATTTTGCATCAATACCTAGTTACACCTACATGCTGCTTCTAATCTTGTAAAATGTTAAAAGTATAATTATTTTACCATTATAACAGTTAATAATCTAAATTCTTTGCGACGGTGATATGATGATAGTGTAGGTTGATGTTCAAGTTGTAAAATTCTTGTACATATCAAGGATGAATGATAGTACAAGCCAAAAATGACATCATTATAAATTATTAAACAATTTGATAGGTGCTAAATAATACTTCTGATTAAGGACATATAACTAATTTGTAAGTTGAAAATTCTTTCTTAATGTTCTTAGCCTATTTATAGATGTCAAAGTAAAGGTTTCTAGATGTGATTTCTCCCATAAACTTCAAGGCAAACTAAACAACAAACTAAATTCTAAGGCAAACCTTGTAAATGTCATTTCTGCCACAAACTCATAAAAGTGTGACTTTTGACATAACTTCATCAACCACTACCACTAGTTGTTTTAGTAAGTGCTTAAAATAATTTTGTAAATCATGCACATGTCATTTCTCCCACAAACTCATAAAGGTGTGACTTTTGACATAACTTAATCAACCACTACCACTAGTTGTTTAAGTAAATGTGAACCACAACCACTTTAAGTCAAACCGTGTACATGTGTCATTTCTATGTCATTTCTTTGTCATTTCTATGCCATTTCTCCCATAAACTATAAGGCAATGTCATTTCTCCCATTTACTATAAGACAAAATTTAAGGCAAACTGTTAAACACCATGTTGAAACACACACATGGTGTATGAGGAAGAATAACACACACACAAGAGATTCAAACACACAATGAAAGATAAGCGTGAGGCTTCCTTATTTTCCATTATACATGAGATGTACATTTATAGTACAATGGTGTGACTCTTGGTTTCATATTCCAAGGTCACTTGAACTCCATTGTGACTTTTCGCATTCCACACCTACCCATGTAGGATTAGGTGTTCCAACATCCCCCCTTAATCCGAAGGGGTATGTGTGAGTCCAAGAAAAGAGTTGTAATACAAATCTGCAAAGTATACATGACAGCACTTGGCTGAATCAACTCTCTGAAATGTTGGAAAAAGAGGTGGTTTTAGGATGACCACAAACACTGGAACGCAATACATGTTGCAGTTCCCGGAACTCTTCCAAAACTGGCAAGAAGCTAAAAGCTTCTGCTAGAGGAATTGTCCCTCATAAAAAAGGGAGACCTTCGACCTAAAAGAAGGGAGATCTACTACCTGTGGTGGTTTTAGGTTGTCCACCAACCGAAAATGATGGTTTTAGGTTATCCACCAACCGAAAATGATGGTTTTATGTTATCCACCAACCAAAGATGATGGTTTTAGGTTATCCACCAACCGAAAATGATGGTTTTAGGTTATCCACCAACCAAAGATGATGGTTTTAGGTTATCCACCAACCGAAGGTATGCTCATGGGCATCCGTGTCTTTGGCTACATCTCTGAATCCGGAATGACGAATTGTGGCTCAGGCTCGCTTGAACTGCTGGCTACAACTCTGAACATGGAATGAGAGATTGTGGCTCAGGCTCGCTTGATTTGATGTCGAAGCTTGTACATGACCACCATTTTCCCCCTGTCAAGGACAAGGTGAGATGATGGCGAAAACTCAACTGCAAGTTTGCTCAATATCCGTGAACAAGTTCTAACATGTGTCATAAACATCTTCTTGGCTGCTGATGCCCATTGCCAAGAAGCGATCCATCCAAGATGAATCTTGGTTCTTGCAGGAGGCTTATGTCTGAAGAATGAGTGTGCCGACCACAGTGCTTGCATGGATGAAGATCAAAACAGTGATCTTTCATATGGCCAACTCGATCACAATGTTGGCATTTCAAAATCTGTTGTGGAAGTGGAACAGGATCTGGAACAGCTGCAGGTGAACTGTCATACAAGAATCCGGCACTTTGAAATCTGATGGGCTTTGTGTAGTCTGGAATATGAAAGGACACATCCTTGTCATATCCAAGACCAGTTCGGTGCTTGTTGTGGACAAGCTCTTCCCAAGGTCTGATGATGGGCTTAGGAAGTGCAGGTTGAATTGGTGCATCTGCATGTACATCTGCTCTAGTACAAGGAACTGAATGTGGATCAACTGAAACTTTACTGACATGCTGCTGATGGGAGTCAATCTCAATCTTCTGAACAGAAACAGGTTCAGAATGGTGACTCTTTTGCTGAAGTTCATCTTGTTGAAGTTGAGATTCCAACTGCAAAAACTCAATCTTCTCTTGTGCATCTAGCAAACAACTCTGAATGTTACATAGAGCATCCTTGTTCATTTTTATCATATCATGAACATTTGAATGAATGAGGTCATTCAACAACACTAATGCCTCATTGATTTTGGCCATTTTCAACAATTTAGGCTCAAAAATGAATGAAAGGGTGTCGGCTTCAACCGAAAATGCACCCGTTTACAATGTGATTCAACAACAAATATAATTGACTTAGGAAATTCTCAAAGTACAAAGTGTGCTCCTCAAATGATGCAGGGCAATCAACAATCCAACAACTCAAATACTGATTGAAACTATGAATGAAGAGGAAAATTCCACTCACAATACAATGTCAATATCTCTGCAAAATGAATGTGTAGCAAAAACAACTGTGTAAAAGGCCTTTAAGGCAGTTGAATTCTTTCTTCTTCAAATAACTGTTTTGCAATGATGGCAAACTTGTCTTCAAATGTCAATTCTTCAGAAAAACACCCTTATGCCACAATGTCAAATCTGCAGTATGTATATACCATTTCCTCATGTGCCATTTCTTCTTTTACTGCTGTTCTTTTCTTCTCTTTCCTCTCTCTCTGCTGTTTTTTTTTTTTTTTTAATTAATTAAAAAAATGGGAATATGTTAAAAAGGGAAAGAGAAATATTAAAATGGGAAGAATTTAAAAGGGTTGGGAAATTTTAATGGGGAATTTATTTATTTATTTAAATGTAAAGGGTGGGAGGCCAAACATTAAAAAAGGAGAAGGTGGGTGATTTAATTAAAAAAGAAAGGGGTATTAATTTAAAAGGGATGAGGATTACATTATAAATGGGAAGGGAAATTTATTGATAAGGGGAATATTATATGAAAGTGGGATTAAAAAATGTTAATAAAAAAAGGGAGGGGGGGGGGGGTAATTTGATTAAAATAGAAGGAGGTATTTTAATTTAAAAAGGGAATTTAAATACTCGATGAGAGGGAGTCGAATGTATAGGGAGAGGTGTATTAAATTATATGGAGAGGGAGTCGAATGTATAGGGAGAGGTAACGCAGGTTGAAGAGTATTATAAAATGGAGGTAACGCAGGTTGAAGAGTATTATAAAATGGAGGTCGAATTATAAAATGGCGGAGGGAGTATTAAAATAAAAGATTTAAAATTTTAAAACCGAATTTAAAAAGGCGTAAGGAGAATATGGAGGGACGTGGGAGTATTGCAGGGGAAGGGGCTGCGTTAGAATGGGAGGAGGAGGGCAGCTGTTAGCGTAGAGAGGGAGTTGGTATGTGAGGGCGTAGTGTAATAGCGTAGTGTAGAAGCGCAGATAGGAAGTATGTTGAGTGGAGGGAGCTCGCGAGCAGGGATAGGGAGAGATAAGGCGGACGGGGGGAGCGTAGGGAGTATACGCAGGTATGGGATGTGAGAGAAGGTTTGAAAGAGTGTGTGGGATAGCACTGTGCGGCGTACAGAGAATGGGGTGCGGCTTTTTAAAAACAAATTTGAAAGAGCCGTGGAGCGATAGTTGGAGAGGGCGTAGTGCAGATACATTGGGATGTATGCAGGTCGAGGGGCGCATGCACGCAGAGGAGATAGGTTGAGCGTATGGCAGTAGTTTGAATGTAATGTGAGAGTGAAGCTGAAGGGAGAATGTGGTAGGAGCAGAGTGCAAGTAGAGCAGAGAGGGCCAAAGGCCAATTGTTGCAGTTTTTTTTTTTTTTTTTTTTTTTAAACAACAGAGAGCAGAGAGATTCTAGAACTGCAGAAAGCAGCAGAATGATTCCAAAATTGCAGAAAGCAGCAAAATTTTTTTCTTTTCTTTCAAATATAGAGAAAAGTTTTTCTGGAACATATAGCAATAAAAATCCAAAATTTTGCAGGAATCTTCGAATGAAAAACTCAGAAATTCTTTCTCATTAAAACCAGAAACCTCTACTTCAGAAACCCTCTTTAAACAGTGTTTTCCAGCAACTCTTAAATGCAGAAATTAATAGAAATTGCAGGAAAAATGAGAATGAAAACCTTCAGATGTGCTTCTTCAACAACACTGCTGCAAACACTTGAGTGCTGCAAAAATGTCAAGAATTTTTGCAGATATGCAAGGCCATAAACACAAATGGCTCACTCAATTTGGAGTAGGGCCAGAAATCGTCCGCTCTGATACCATGTTAAACACCATGTTGAAACACACACATGGTGTATGAGGAAGAATAACACACACACAAGAGATTCAAACACACAATGAAAGATAAGCGTGAGGCTTCCTTATTTTCCATTATACATGAGATGTACATTTATAGTACAATGGTGTGACTCTTGGTTTCATATTCCAAGGTCACTTGGACTCCATTGTGACTTTTCATATTCCACACCTACCCATGTAGGATTAGGTGTTCCAACACAAACTATGTACATGTCATTTCTATCTTAAACTCTAGGCAAGGAAAACTGTAAGGAATGCCATTTATAGATTTGATTTCTCCCATAAACCTTAAAGCAAACCATGGAAATGCCATTTCTCCCACAAAAAAAAGGCTTTCTCCCATAAATTCAAGGCAAACTTCAAGGCCTAAAAACTGAACTTAAAGTGGCTGAACTTCCATAGGATTTTGAACTTCCATAGGATTTTAGTCTATCTGTTGAGTGTTAACTTCTACAAGTTCCAAGGGCAGAGTCTTTAAAGGGCCAGGTAGCCTCTGGATCTCATATTTTATGAAAGGTGACATATCTGGTAAATGACCCTACAATCAATCTCTGGAACATATCTAAATATAAGTTCTTCATTTTAATATCCATAAACCACAACTAATTTAAGGAAAATCGCGTACATGTGTCATTTCTCCCATAAAATCTTAAGGCAAACTTTAAAGCATGTGTTATTGGATTTTTCCCATTAACTTTAAAGCACATGTCATTGGATTTTTCCCATTGACTTTAAAGCATGTGTAATTTCTCAAGGCTTTCTCCCATTAATTCAAGGCAAACTTTAATGCCTAAAAACTAAAGCTAAATTAGCTGAACTTCCATAGGACAGGATCCCCCAAACTCAAGGCTTTATCCCATTAATTCAAGGCAAACTTTAAGGCCTAAAAACTGAACCTAAAGTGGTTGAACTTCCATAGGATTTTAGTTTGTCTAAACTTCCATAGGATTTTAGTTTGTCTATTGAGTGTTAACTTCTACAAGTTCTAAAGGCAGAGTCTGTAAAGGGCCAACTAGCCTCTGGATCTCATCTTTTCTGAAAAGTGACATATCCAGTAAATGACCCCACAATCAATCTTTGGAACAGATCTAAATAGAAGTTCTTCATTTAATATCCATAAACCAACACTAGATCTAAATAGAAGTTCTTCATTTTAATATCCATAAACCACTACCACTTTAAGACAAACCGTGTACATGTGTCATTTCTCCCATAAACCCTTAGGAAAACTTTAAAGCATGTGTCATTGGATTTCTCCCATTAATTCAAGACAACCTTTAAGGGCTAAAAACTGAACCTAAAGTAGCTGAACTTCCATAGGATAGGATCACCCAAACTCAAGGCTTTCTCCCATTAATTCAAGGCAAACTTTCAGGCCTAAAAAATGAACTTAGTTTGTTTGAACTTCCATTGGATTTTAGTTTGTTTGAATTTCCATAGGATTTTAGTTTGTGTGTTGAGTGTTAACTTCTACAAGTTCTAAAGGTAGAGTCTGTAAAGGGACAGGTAGCCTTTGGATCTCATCTTTTCTGAAAGGTGACATATCTCGTAAATGCCCCTACAGTCAATCTCTGGAACAGATCTAAATAGAAGTTCTTCATTTTAATATCCATAAACCACTACCACTTTAAGGAAAACCATGTGCATGTGTCATTTCTCCCATACATGTTTCATTTCTCCCATAAACTCTTAGGCAAAATTTAAAGCATGTGTCATTTCTCAAGGCTTTCTCCCATTAATTCAAGGCAAACTTTAAGGCCTAAAAACTGAACCTAAAGTAACTGAACTTCCATAGAATAGGATCCCCCAAACTCAAGGCTTTCTCCCATTAATTCAAGGCAAACTTTAAGGCCTAAAAACTGAACACAAAGTGGTTGAACTTCCATAGGATTTTAGTTTGTTTGAACTTCCATAGGATTTTAGTCTGTCTCTTGAGTGTTAACTTCTACAAGTTCTAAAGGCAGAGTCTGTAAAGGGCCAGGTAGCCTCTAGACCTCATCTTTTCTGAAAGGTGAAATATCTAATAAATTCCCCTATAGTCAATCTTTGAAACAAATCTAAATAGAAGTTCTTCATTTTAATATCCATAAACCACTACCACTTTAAGGCAAACTGTACATGTGTCATTTCTCCCATAAAATCTTAGGAAAACTTTAAAGCATGTGTCATTTCTCAAGGATTTCTCCTATCAACTTTAAAGCATGTGTCATTTCTCAAGGCTTTCTCCCATTAATTCAAGGCAAACTTTAAGGCCTAAAATGTGAACCTAAAGTAGCTGAAATTCCATAGGATAGGATCCCCCAAACTCAAGGCTTTCTCCCATTAATTCAAGGAAAAAATTAAGGCCTAAAAATTGAACCGAAAGTAGAGGAATTTCCATAGGATTGGATCCCCCAAACTCAAGGCTTTCCCTCATTAATTCAAGGCAAACTTTAAGGCCTAAAAACTGAACATAGTTTGTTTGAACTTCCATAGGATTTTAGTTTGTTTGTTGAGTCTTAAATTCTACAAGTTCTAAAGGAGTCTGTAAAGGGCCAGGTAGCCTCTGGATCTCATCCTTTCTTAAGGAATATCATTTCTAGATGTGATTTCTGCTATAAAATTTAAGGCAAAATTTAAGGCAGACCATGCACGAACCATGTATATGTGTCATAAATACTCTAGGCAATGCAATCTTTAACACATCTCATTTCTAGATGTGAATTCTACCATAAACTTTAAGTCAAACTTTAAGATAAACCATGCACATGTCATTTATCTCATGCACATGTATCATTTCTCCCGTGCATTTGCAAAAAATGTTAATTTAATATATTTTATTGAATTTGTTTTTTCAGGGACAAAAAAAACCACTAAATATGGTTGAAAAATGGAAATTATGCATAGATGTTTCTTGCTATCCCAATCCAGGGAAAGCAGTGAATACATATGTGCTTTGCAATATTGCAACTAGCAAGGTCCTCCAAAGGAAAATGAATATACCGGGAAGAACAACAAACAACGAGGCATATTATATTGCATTGATAGAAGGCTTGGGAACAACTAGGCAGTATGACTCAAATGGAATTGTAGTTTTCGCCAATTCCGAACTTGTGTGCAACTAGATGAAAGACGTGTACCAACTTAAGAAGGAGAGGCTAAAACAACTGCATGGAAAAGTAAACAATATTGTTAGCCAATTTCAATTTTTTTAGTATAAGACATTGTACAAATGTTAATAAGATGTTTGCTGATCTATTGCGTGGGGCAATGCCAATTCAGGATTTATCTATCAAAGATGAATTAATAGTTGAATTATAATTATACCGGGCAATTCCAATGCAAGATTCATCTCTCAAAGATGAATTAGTTTTGACACGCTCTTCTTCAAAAATTCAAGATTCATCTATCAAATATGAATTAGTGTTGAGACGCTCTCCTTCAAAATTTATTGATGGACATTGTAACATATCTTGGATATGTGTGTGTTTTGTACTTATAAATGCGCCTTTTTTAATGACCATGTGTTTTTTTCAATTATATACCAAGTGTGCTCCCACCATGTAAAACACAACTTGGTGAACTTCACATTTGCAACAAGTGGTGAACTTCACATTTGCAAAAAGTGGTGAACTTCGCATTTTTATAAAATTAAAATGTGAGGACTTCAACAATTTTTGTTTAAATGGAGTTTCACGCTTCTTTTTTAATGACCATGTGTTTTTTTCAATTATATACCAAGTGTGCTCCTACCATGTAAAGCGCAATTTGGTGAACTTGACATTTTTATAAAATTTTTGCTTAAATTGAGTGTCACACATCAATTAGTGCTTTGAAAGGTGTGTTATTAAATTGAGTTTCACGCATCAACTAGTGCTTTGAAAATTGTGTTTTACATAATTTGTGTACACTAAATTACATTATTTTTTTGAAATTTATTTTAAATAGTAATTAAAAATAATAATTGTAAATGTCCACTGTAGATATATCTACATATATATATCATGGAGTATGAAAGGCGAAGATCAACAAAATCCCATATCTCTATGAGAGAGGGGGATCAGGGATCGAGGGATGTTCATGGTACATTTAAATATAATCTTAAATATCCATACATGTATATACATGTGTGTACATATGGAATTGACTTTTTATCAATTTTGTGAGTTAAATTAGTTGTTAATAAGTTTTATTTTTTATTTTTTAGGAGGTAGGAGGACAAGGGTGTCTACTCCATCAATAGAGCATGGCCATGGTTCATGCAATTGTGGTATGGTTCACACAATTTAATCAATGAATATGTACATGTATTTATATGTATGAATGTATTTTTGAATTGATTATAAATTCATATTTTTTTATAAAGCTTCCCTCTCATATCGTGAGGTTGGTGGTGGTACACATTCCCTTGGAAGGCCATCAATAGGTGTTGGCGAATTGCGTGAAGGTGGTGATATGTATTCCCCCAGAGGCCAATCAACGGATGGCCGTGTTGGTTCTCAACCAATCGGTGGTTGTTTTGGTTCTCAAAAGGGTCATTTTGGTTCTCAACAGTCTCAGGGTGGGTAAGATGCTAGCCAACCATATCGAGGTGGCCATCAATTTGAATATTATTTTCGTTCAATTTGTACAAATTTGTTTACATGTGTTTTTTTAATATAAATTTTTTTATATATTGATGCAGAGGTTGAAAATGCTGTTCCAAATGTTGCTCGAAAAAGACGTAGGACAGAACGTGTCATTCAAGAAGAAGGTTGTACACCAACCACGACTTATCCGTCTGACATTTCTGATATACCTTGGGAACCAAACATGCAGCAATGCACCTTACAAAGGTGTCAACATCTTCATGCAAAATTGAAGAGAGATCTCGTGGCTTTGACTCTCCCTGCTGAGAGTTGAAAAATCTTGGAAATAGTTACTCATTCTTTAAGTGAACTAGTAGATGTGTACCTAAAGCTTGGACCAACCACTGATACTTTTGTAGAAGTGATGAGAAAAAGAAAGGAAATAGTGATAGGTCCCGATACATGGGAGATTGTTAAACAAAGAGTTACAACATAAATGACAAAGTCTATGTTTTATTTCAAAGAAGGGCTGAAAAGAAAGATGCTGAAGATGAAATATTTCAAGAACCCTCATATAGCTCGCTATTTGTATGATAGACACCTTGCGGCCTATGGAAGACTCCTATGGAACGACAAGGTTCCGCTTTATTTTGAAAAATTATTTTATGCAGAATTATTTTTGCAAATGAAACCCAATTACAATGACCTACCATTTGAATTTTTTGGGCCTGGGAAAGGTCAATTGTGTGACCGTAAGGGCACTAGGCGTGATGTTGAGTTGCCTCACCCTGAGCCACCATTGATTAGTCAACCTCTTCATGTCAAAAAATTGCGGTCAGAGATGGATGCCACTTCTCAAATTAGTCGAGAAGCAAGGGATGCCATCATTGACAATGTTCATAGTGGATTGGGTGGAGTCGATGTTTGTCTAAATTGACAAAGAGCACGTGGGAATGCACACACTAATTTTGTGTATTATATAGATGGAAAGATTAACAACATGAGTGTTGAAGATTTCATAACATATGCAAAGAATTGTCGAAATGGTTGGCATGACCTAATTGTTCATGAGCAAGAGGGCATGAGAATGGTATGTGTTAATTGTTAGGGTGATTATTTTAACACATGTACAATTTGTAATAAATACATATATACATACATTTATTTGTATACATTAATCTAACAAAAATGTATCATTATATGTTAACACCATTTGCAGTTGTCACGCTTGATGAATGAAGAAAATGTTAATATCACAGTCGGAGCCTCCGGTTCAAACAATCAAGATGGGTCTCGCCATCAATCACACAATCAAGATGGTTCTCACCATCAAGATATGTTGGCAAATGTTAGTGTTTTTTAAGTGAACATGATGATGTACAATTATTTTTTATCTATTATTATATATATCGAAACATGATGAGGTATTTTTAAAATAAATAATTGTGCACACATGTACATGTTTATATATATAAAATGTTTTAACTTATTCTGATTCCGTCCGATGTTTTTGGAATGGCAGTACCTTCTTCTTCCTTGGGAGATGTGTCAAATCCACCATCACAACTATGAACAATTTTTCACTTCTAAATATGTTTTTAAGTTATATATTTCAGCTGAAAAAGTTCCATTAAAAAATGAGATATCAAGATCTTGAGTTATTTTAATTTTTTTGAATTTTATATTTTTGTAGATTTTCTTTCCGAGCCACTCTTAGGAGATGTGCCAAATCCACCAGCAGAAGTATTCAATTTTTCACTTAAATATATATGTTTTAAAGTTATAAGTTATAAATTGAAGTTCAAAAGTTTTATTATAAATTGAGATATAGATCTTGAGTTATTTTAAATTTTTTGAATTTTAGGTTTTTGGAGATTTTCTTTTGGAGCCTCTCTTGGGAGATGTGCCAAATCCACCAACACAAGTATTCAATTTTTCACTAAAATATATGTTTTTAAGTTATAAGTTATAAATTGAAGTTCAAAAGTTTTATTATAAATTGAGATCTAGATTTTGAGTTATTTTATACTTTTATTTCTTTTAAATTTTAGGTTTTTAGAGAGGATTTCTTTTCTCCACGGACTCTAGCGATGGAGTGTATAATGGAGATGGGAACATCCACACCATTTCAACCATTTGAACAAGTTGTCTATTTTTTTTTTTTTTTAAAATATTATTGAAAATAAGTTTATATATGCATTTTCATTTGAAATATATATATATATATATATATATATATATATATATATATATATTGTATAGTTTACTGTTGAAGATGTTCCAGTGGGGGAAGTTTTAGTAGACAAGCAACAAATGGAGAGGGAACCTCATGAGGTATTGCATGATTTTTTTTTTACATTTTGTTTTTTTACATGAAGTGTGTATATATATATATATATATATATATATATATATATATATATATTGTATAGTTTACTGTTGAAGATGTTCCAGTGGGGGAAGTTTTAGTAGACGAGCAACAAATGGAGAGGGAACCTCATGAGGTATTGCATGATTTTTTTTTTACATTTTGTTTTTTTACATGAAGTTCTATATATTCTCATTCAGTTTTAAAACATTAAATTTTAATGTTTGTACACATTGTGTACAGGTTCCCCATGCTTCGCAGGATAGCTTGAGGACCGTGACTTTGCTGGGAGAGACACTAAATCCATCTGTATTTGATGGATGATGCACATGCACGTACAACATTATATTTTCAATAGATTTAGTCTTAAATTTACTTTTTGATATATAATCTTATCTAGATACAATCATATATAACTTGACACTTGATACTTGATACTTGTGAGATACAAAGTTTGGACATATTTTATGTGAACTACATTTGGTACATGTGAATGTGATATAATGTTTTGTTTTTATTAGATAGTTGAACTGCATTTGACATGTGAAGTAATGTTGTGATCTATAATGTTTTGTTTTTAAAACTCAAGTTTTGGATGGATGAACTACACTTGGCATGTGAAGTAATGTTGTGTTATAATTTGTTTTGTTTTTAAAACTCAAGTTTTGAATGGTTGAACTACATTTGGCATGTGATTGCACGATAAAATGTTTGTTTTTATTGGATAGTTGAACTGCATTTGGCATGTGAAGTAATGTTGTGATATAATTTGTTTTGTTTTTAAAACTCAAGTTTTGGATGGTTGAACTACATTTGGCATGTGATTGTGATATTTAATGTTTTTTTTTATTAGATAATTGAACTACATTTGGCATGTTTAGTAATGTTGTGATATAATGTTTTGTTTTTAAAACTCAAGTTTTGGATGGTTGAACTACATTTGGCATGTGATTGTGATATTTAATGTTTTTTTTTATTAGATAATTGAACTACATTTGGCATGTTTAGTAATGTTGTGATATAATGTTTTGTTTTTAAAACTCAAGTTTTGGATGGTTGAACTACATTTGGCATGTGAAGTAATGTTGTGATATAATTTTTTGTTTTTAAAACTCAAGTTTTGGATGGTTGAACTATTGGAAATATGATTCTTATATCTTAATATGTTGTCCTTGATGGCAACTCTCTGGTAAAATATGGAGTATATGTATTCTAGAGAAGCTCAGTAGTTTGTCAGAAGAAATGTGTAATGGCCAACAAAAGATTTATTAATATTCATATTACAGGATCTATATGTGGGGTTGTATAGGCCAAGTCACGTATACACGCTGATAAAAACCATCCAAGTCGCATACGCCTTTGTGCTCTAAAAAATATGATACCAGAAGGCTTTACCATGGTATTAGCCCATAGTATTGAGCACTATGTCATCTATTTGAATTCGTCCATGAATACCATCGTCGGTTGTGTGGTTTTGACTCATGGCATTAGTAAAGGCCAAATCCATATAAGGAGAAGAAGATCATAGTGCAAATGTGTGCAAATGTAAGGGCTGTCACTGAATAGTTCTCTCTGAAGTATACCTGCATGGGAGGAACTATGTTTTATTGGTTGATCTGAATCTATGATGCACCCTTGGATACAATAATGGATCAGGATCTCTAGACCTAAAATGACTATGTTCTTGCATGAACTATTGAAGAGATGATTAGATCTGAGACCTGGCGCATGTTTGCTAAAATGGAGTGAAGAAATTGGGGTAAGTTCTATAGATCTGAAACATTCCGCAGAATTAATATTTATAGATCTATATGCTAGTTCGTCTTGGTAAAAGCACGTATATACGCGACTTTGTCTCAGAAAAGGCACGTATGGAAGTCAGGTTTTTCTGAAGCTTATTGCAGAGGTTTTCTGTTTATTACTACTATATTTCTGTTGTTTGTCAATGAAGTCTTCATGTAGATTTGGGTTACTTGAATGCTGTATATGCTGCTAAGTTGATTATGTACAAATCTGATCAATGAGTGAGTAAATATGTTTTATCATGTCTAATTGATCAAGGGTTTTGCCATACTGAAAAGATATATGACTGAAAGCCTCAGATCTGGATCTGAGACTGATCATATTCTGAAAATAGTATTCACATATCTGTACGCATGTTGGTGAAAAGGAAAGCGCGTATACACGCGGGTTCAGTAAAGCAAAGTAGCGTATGCATTTTAAGATAATGAGTGTTCAGGGTTGAGTTTGATTCTGCATACTGATTCTGAAATCTGGATTATTACTGTGGTCTAGTCACAATGATCTCACTGTTCTACTTGAATTATTGGGTGAAGTTTATTATTGTTGTTCTTTAAGAAGAGTTGTGTTGAAGCTGTGTGATCCAGTATGAAAATTGGTGAAACGTGTTCTGTAGTGATTCTGAGGGTTGAAGCCTTCAGTGTGGAAGTAGAAGCTTCTTGCCAGTAGAAGCTGGTGTTTTGATCAGGGGTTTAAATCTCCCTTCCAGTAGTGGCTAGTAAACGGGACCAGGGGTTGTAGCTCCCTTCTAGTTGTAGCTAGAAAATGAGAGAAGGTTCTAGCCTTCTGCAGGTAGATTCCTGCGTACTGATATGATTTTGCATCAGTACAACATTGTAAGCAGTTTTCCATATAATAAATATTGAAGACAGAGACGACAACAACGGTGGTTTTCTCTCGAATTTGGTTTCCACCTTAAATCTTGGTGTTCATGTGTGTTTCTCTTGCGTGATGATTTATTCTGCTGTTACTGTACATATTTACTGCTTAACTAACATATGCATAATTGAAAATCCGAGTTAAAGATTGTTTCTGAAAGTTTTGCTAACAATAAAATTATATCAGTATACACAAGTTTCTGTTGGTATATGTGCGTGTATACGCGAGTTGGGTTCATTAAAGCCACGTATGGAATTTAGTAAAGAAAAATTTAAAATCATCAGTAAGCTCTAAATACTGATTCACCCCCCCCTCTTAGTATTTTTCCCAACATGAACTACATTTGGCATGTGATTGCACGATATAATGTTTTGCTTTTATTGGATAGTTGAACTACATTTGGCGTGTGAAGTAATGTTGTGATATAATGTTTTGTTTTTAAAACTCAAGTTTTGGATGGTTGAACTACATTTGGCATGTGATTATGATCTAATGTTTTGTTTTAAAAATTCAAGTTGTCGTTTTCCAAACAAAAAAAAGTTCACATGAATATATGTACATGTAGAAATGATTGAAGTACATGTTTGAATATATATGTTAAAACGATTGAAGTACAATACATATCGACATGTATATATATATAAACAATCATAAGATTCTAGGTCTTGTTAGATGTGTCAAACACTCATAAAATTTTAAAATTGCATTCTATAATGTATATATATCCAGTACGTGAAACATTTTTCATCAATGCATGTATAGAAAAGCTACTTTCAGTTAATTGCTTCTAGAACATATATATATATATATAGTACATGCAACATTTTTCATCAATGCAAATAGAAAATCTACTTTCAGTTAACTGCATTCTAGAACATATATATCCAGTTCGTGCAACATTTTTCATCAATGCACATAGAAAAGCTACTTTCAGTTAATTTCATATTAGAACATATATATCTAGTACTTGCAACATTTTTCATCAATGCAAATAGAAAATCTACTTTTAGTTAATTGCATTATAGAACATATATATCCAGTACGTGCAACATTTTCATTAATGCACATAGAAAAGCTACTTTCAATTAATTGCATTCTAGAACATATATATCCAATACTTGCAACATTTTTCATTAATGCACATAGAAAAGCTACTTTCATTTAATTGCATTCTAGAACATATATATATCCAATACGTGCAACATTTTTCATCAATGCAAATAGAAAATCTACTTTCAGTTAATTGCATTCTAGAACATATATATCCAGTACGTGCAACATTTTTCATCAATGCACATAGAAAAGTGGCTTTCAGTTAATTGCATTCTAGAACATATATATCCAGTACGTGCAACATTTTTTATCAATGCACATAGAAAAACTACTTTCAGTCAATTACATTCTAGAACATATATATCCAGTACGTGCAACTTTTTTCATCAATGCACATAGAAAATATACTTTCAGTTGATACTAGTGTGCGTGTACCAAAACAATGTACATGTGCAAACACTTACACAGATAACATAACAAGGCAGTTCAATTTTTAGTTGAGTTCTGGAAGTTCTAAGACATGAATCCAAAGAGAAGAAATTGTTGGGCAGTTCAATCAAAAAAATTCCAATGGAATTCTATCTTCAATGATCCGTTCATGATCAGATTTTGACATTTTGCATTTCTTAATTTTCATTTTTTTCTTTGATTGAACCTTTATCAACTTTATGTGTGCTGCACACACTAAGTGACTATATTGACAAATTATGACATCAAGTTCATAATCTTCAAAGTAAACAAAATCCCCACTTTGATTAGTTTCCCTGAAAAAATAACCTTTCAGTATAATAGACCCTCTGTCATATGGAAACCCGTGATCATTATAGTTTTCTAATAATTTCATCTTTCGTTCAGTGCAACGCATCAAATAATAATTCACATTTTCATTGTTGATAGTAGGTGCAATTACAACAAAACATCTCCTGCACAATAAAACAAAATTATGTATTTAAATTTAGATCATAATTAACATGAAAAATTAACTTTAAAATAATTTTAGTATCTATTTCTAGATCTCTATCATTTGAAAGCAATTCAAATGTTACCTTATCTAACAAGATCAGAAACTCGAACACCATCAGATGATATTGTAGTCTCCTCTGATTGCATTTCTTCAAACATTGCAACATACATTTTCCCCTTTGTATTTAGCTTTGTATGTTTTCAATCTTTTATATACATTTTGTTTTCACAAACATCATTGGATTTTGTGTTGTCTATGCAAACATGAAAAAAACAAGAATATTTTATTTTATCCAATGCAAACACATTTGTGGACAACTTTGTTTTAATTGAATGTAATGTTCGAGCCCCTTTTATTGTTTCAACATCATTTCCAATCGATCTATCTACATCTTCAACCCTAATATGCCAAAAAAACCTATATGGAAAAGGCAAAGAAGAATGTAAATATGATATAAAAATACCATCAAAGATAATAATTGTGATAAATGTACACTGTTTAAAATTAGATATCCAATAAAAATTAAATTGAATGTACATTCGCACTTCCCTTGATCGGTTAGTCTCATGGCTTAGTGTAGCGATGCACCATTGAACAACTACTTTAACGTCCACAAGTCAGTTTGCAGAGGGGTCCATTTGATATATTCGAAGTGCTCATTTTATGCATGCCCCTGCACTGTCATGTTCTCCTTTTCCATGATCAGTCTCAAAGAAATTCCAACAATGTTTAATGCAGGTTTTCTTATGAAGAAAAGACGACCAAAATAATGATCGTGAAGATTTGAATTGACCTGCGCATCCATTTGACCATATCCAATGTTCATTGAATTTTATTCCACGACTTTTCAAGGAGTCATAAATCTTTCCAAAACAGTGTTGTACAAAATATGTATCATTTGTACGATCGTCACTGATATAAAAGTGATATTCTTTAATAACATGACAATTTTTACTGGTGCTTTCTATATGATCAACGTTTTGTTCATCATGTCTATATAGAATATGGACGAGCATGGAGACTTAGTCAGAATGATAGTATTCACTCTGAATTTATTTTTGTGGAACAAACATGTAATTTTCTGCAAAATCAATCACTGACAAAATGGTCCCTGGTGGAAAAAATTCATGGGATTTTTTGAATTGCAAGTCCTGCCATCGAGCTCTATGGGAATGCTTGGTGTATTTATAAATTTTTGCCTCAAAATTTCTCAAAAAATCAATCACAAAAAATTATTCTTCTTGTAATTCAATTCTTTTAGCACTCTTTGAACCTTGAATCGATGTATGGATATATTCATATCTCTTCCATTTCACTTTCATGTTGGACAATGATTGATCATTTATATCAGTACGATCATTTACTCAAATTTCCACAATCATCACATTTTTTACCACCAACACATTTCCTTTTGTAAAATAATTCATCGCTTTCTTTTCCACATAAATTTTGAGATATGAAATCACAGATAGTGGAAGGAGGAGGTGAATCTTTCCAAAATGTTCTACAAAAATTAAGGAATGTGTCATAATATAACTGAAATTCCACATAATAACGAAAACAATGAGTGTCGCATACGGTGATAGGTTTTACATACCATGGTTTTTTTGCACAAAAGCACTGATTGAGACATCAATTTCACGATTCTCTTATTTTAACTTGTTGAACAAGTCTATATGAGTGGTATCCAAGCAATGTTTTGGATGTGTTTCGTACCAATTTCATGCTATTCTTCTTTGCATCACATCCCTTGCATTTGGCGAAACACGTGAATTTTTCTTCCAATATTCATATATTGTTTTTCTAACATTTCCTCCAAGTCTATCTTTGTATGGTTGCCTACAAATAACTCTCCAACAAGCGAGTTCATCATTTACATCTATTTGCAATCGAAATTTCTGATGTTTATGTAAAAATTTTCGTGAGGTTCCTAATGCTCGTGCCATAGATTTTACCAAGCGATTCTCTTTAGTACTTGATGAAACCATTGCCATATGTATTACTCTACGTGCAACTAAAACATTTTTCTGTCTAGATCTTCTAATTGAATTTATAACACTATTTATATTTTGTATCACATTTTCCTTCATTTTTTAATCTTTTGTTGATTTTCGAATACCCAATAAAGTCGTAGCTTCTTTTAATTTCCTTAATGATAGAAAACCTTTCAATAATTGGGCTTGAACTGCCACATTTTCCTTTATGAAGTATGTATCAAAAATGTGATTAACACGATATCGTATAACATGGTTAGCTCTTTTATCTCCATATCTGTGAGTGTCAACATTTTCTAACATCTCATCATCGACATTGATTTCATCTTTACATATTCAAATTAATAGTACATAATAAGTTTACATATTCAATAAATAACTAAATTAATAAATATGTATAATTTCAGACATATGTATGTTCAATCTATATATATATATATATATATATATATATATATATATATATATATATATATATATATATATATTTACCTTGTGATTCAATTTATTCACTTGAATTTCTTTCAACATTTTCACTATCTTCAATCATTGGTCCAATATCTCTTTCACTTTCTCTTTCAAAATTTTGTATCTCATCATCAATGTTTTGAGGAATATCTCTCTCTGTTTACATTGCAAAATATTTTTCAAATTAGTTCATCAAATAAAAATTATGCTTCACATTTTACACTAGGAAAATTTTAACTCTCAAATTCATAATATTTACATTTACATACCTGCTTCAACTTCTAGTTTAGGTTGATTTTCCCTTTCAATATTTGAGAGTGCTTCTCTCTTTCTTTTGCGATATTCTCTCCCCTGTTCTCTACGTTCCTCAGGGTCTCTTGTTCAATCATATTTTCTCGTGTAATTCCTTCGATTTCCCACGATAATAGTATGAAGTTCAAAAAATTTCCTCAAAAAAATTAGACGAAAACTCATTTAAAAAAAAACATCACAAAAAATTTAATTTAAAAAAAAACTCATTTTAAAATTTTTGCAAAAAATACATACTTCAATCCAAAACACTTTAAAAAATCCGAGAAAAAAATGTCTTATAAAAAATAAAATGAAGCTCAAAATATTTCCTTCCAAGTCCTGCAAAAATATTTCATTTAAAAAGTTAGACAAAAACTCATTTAAAAAAATCATTATAAAAGTTTTACTTCAACTCAAAACACGTACTCTAAAAAAATGTCACTTCAAAAAACACCTCCAAAAAGCCTCTAAAAAAATATCACTTTAAAAAATACCTCCGAAAAATGTCCTTTGAATACTAAGCCTAAAAAGAGTTTTTTTGAAATTAAGTCAAAAAAATGTCTTTTGAAAATTTACCCAAAAACCTCCAAAAACAAAATACATCCAAAAAAATGTCCCTTGAAACCTCAAAAAACAATGAAAATTAAGCCTAAAACTTCTAAAAGCAAAATACCTTAAAAAAAAACAATGAAAATTAAGCGCAAAACCTCTAAAAACAAAATACCTTTAAAAAAAATGAAGCCCAAAAAACATCCAAAAAATGTATCACATACCTCCAATAAATGTTCTTTGAATGTTATGCCAAAAAGTCCTTAAACCCAAAAAAATCCTTTGCAAAATCAGGCCTTTGCAAAATCAGACCAAATGAAGAAATGTGCGAAATTATGTGAAAATAATGAATGTGTTTACGTCAATTTATATTGCCTTGAAATGTTTTTTGGAGGGTCTTCATTGAATTCTGCGGCCGACGGAAAGTCAATTAAAATTTTAGCCGAAATTTTGTAAGAAAATTTGGCCAAAATTTTGTGTCGTTAGACTTGACGGGCCGTCGAGGAAAAAAACAATTTAGCCGAACTTTTTTTTATAGTTCGGCTGAACTAGCATGTCTGCAATTACGCAGAGCCAAGCTCTGAACACATTTCTTCAACTTTGGACTACTAAACTCCATGAAACTTTCTGAATTAATTGTTAGAACCAAGACAAGCATTTGCAGAATTCAATCTACTTTCAGAAAATATAACTTTTATGGAATTTCATAAGTATTTACTAATTTTAATTAATTTTGTAATAAAACGACTGCAAACAATTTCTGAAGGTCATTATGATTCAGTGAAATCAATATTCTGTATCTTCCAAAATACAATGTAAAAAACATTAAAAAATTATGGTGCATTATATTGGCCAGTCGTCTGTAATGGGTAGTTTTTAGATTTTTAGTTTATAGCTTATATGTTGGGAAATTTTGTGCATCCCGAAACATATTCAAAATATGCAGTGTTTTCATATTGGATCAATTCAAAAAATTATAGTAAAAACGATATGCATCAGTTGGTTTCGTAGATATAACGAAATCGAAGTAGACTCTGTCTAGATTGTTGTAACACATTTTTTCTCAAAAACACGAAGTTTTCAAAGAATACACCAACGCGTATTAACATGACCTTTTATGAATCCTTTGATTATTAAAACACACACACTCAAAGAAACCCTAAGTTGACATATCAAATGTGTATAAAAACATTCCAAAAAACAATTAATAAAAAGCTAATAAAATGTCTGACAACATTTATTTTCATCGCAAAATGAAATTCTAAACAAAAAATTTTTTTGGCTTAAAGAAAGTTGAAGGAAAAAAAAAAAAATTCTAAAAAAATTCTAAAAAAGTATAACCCAACTTCACATTTTCACCCATTATAATTATACCCATTTGAGTACTTCAATAAAATTTCAAGTATTTACCCAATTTATAAACAAAGCAAAAAAATGGCTAATCTAATAGTTTTGAAGCTATGATAGGCTTAATTTAAGAATGCTTCTATTTTGAGTAATTTTGTTATTTTTGACACATGATGCACTTGCACATCAATCTAAAAACACAATATGATTGTAGTTTATTGTATGATTTTTGAATGCACATAATATGACTGTAAATACCAATAAAAAGTAAATTATACACATTTGGGTTCTTGCTTTTGTCATTTTTGACACAGGATGCACTTGCACATAGCAATTTGAAGACAATGCAAATTACAATTATCCTATGATTTTTGAATGCACATAATATGACTTTAAAATTTCAAGTATGTGATGCAATTTTAAAATAGCGTAAAAACACTAACCTATCATGTTTTGCTAATAATCCTTTAAGCTACATTCTGCATCAACAAGTGCTTTGTTTTGTTTTGTATCAATGTTTTATCATGGATCCCAATCTGATTAGTATATATGTTTCTAAAATTCTCACCACATTTCATATTGGTCCATGTGAGCAATGCTTCACAATAAAGTGGGAGCATTCTTAGTAGTCCTCTTAGCTACAGAGAACGAAGAACAAAAGGCTTCTCAGGCAAAGTGTTCCAATTATTATGGAATATAATTTTTTTTATTTTTTTTTAAATTGAAGTTGGTAGAAGGTTTTTTAAGAAATTTATGGGTCAATAATGGAGTTTTGTATTGTAATTGCAAGTATTAACATTTTATTGTATTTTGTTGTTCCACTCATTTGACATTTCAATTATTTAAACAATATAAATAAATATCTTCTCGGTAGATAACTTAAAAAAGATGGAAATATATTTTTTTATAGGGAATTTAATGAATTAATAAGGTTTTTTTAATAAATGATGAAATATAAAATATGATAATTTGATTAGACTTGCTCCATGTGTTGCTGCAAGACTTTGGTACGGATGTGTTTGATAGAAATTTATTTGCGATTGGTGCGCTCAAGTGCACGAAGCCTCCCCTTTCAAAATCATTGCCATAAGTGTATTGGCTACAGGAGATGGTGCACAAGTTCCATTTGGCAGCCACAACTGCAGCGAGAAAACAATGTTTTTACGTCTTGTGCACCATTCGGCTGCCACAACTGTAGTGAGCAAACAATGTTTCTACGTCTAGGTTGGGCCTTAAAATTTTACAGAGTTGATGCTGCCAATTCCAACCGTCATAAATTCCAATGCTGATTTAAAAAATATATGTACTTTTATGTGAGGGAAATTATGTGTGAACTCTGGCTCAAATAACACTCTCTTCAATAGTCAAAGTTTATGAATAAAGGAATTTTTTTTAAATCAATTTTAGATATTTGAATTTTATGGGAGATCTTCTTCTTGGGCTGAAGCTAAGCTGCATGTTTCCTGCATATTGTGTAAACAAGGGTGTGATCGTGGGTTATTTGAACAAGCTTTGGATGTCTTTGTAGGATCTTTTCAGGATAAGCAAGTCCAAAATTCAGACATAACTTCTGGAATGCAGCATACGATATTACCTACCTTCTATAATTTGGAATTGGCTTCACATATAGCTATTGGCATAAGTAATCTTCATGGAATCTCTGATATCCCTAATGCAATTACAGGAATCTCTGATATCTGCAATGCAATTACAAGAAAGGAAAACCTAAAGCAGGACGAAATTGTATATTATGAAAATTATGAAATTGTATATTCAATTTTTATTAAAGTTAAATCAATCTCTTACATTTATAATCTAGTTTAATTATTTACATTTTTAAGGATTTTTTTTATAATGCCATAGTTCAAGTGTTTTATATTTTAAAGGTCTATTTTGATATATATTTTTAAAATTTATTTAAAATTGAAGATTTTATTTGAGATGAACTCTATATCATTAGAGTCTCTCAAAGATTTCAATAGTGTTGGATTAATTCATATATTTAAAAACAATTTTTAAACAACAAAAACACATAATCTAATTAAAAAAATATTAAAATTCACAAATCATATACTCATAATTTGATAATTGCAACACAGTTTTCTTCGTTCACTGACCTCACTGTCCACCAATGCATATGGAATTAGTTTTCAAATGATTTGTACATATAGAACTCTATCTTAATTTTTCCAGTTTTCATGTTCAAGTTTTGAAAGTATTGCCCGACATTATCAACTATGCTTCCATGGCATCATGTAGACAAAATGGCAACAAGGATGTCTCGCTTCAAGCCATAATGCTCAATTTCTTCAAAAAGATACGTAGCCTAGTTTCCACACCCATGTATTGCATATCTCACAATCACTGCATTCCAAGAGACCAAATCCTGGCAAAGCATTTCATCAAACACTTTACGCACATTATTTATAGCCGACATTTGGCAAACATGTCGACAAGTGCACTTCACACAAATATTTTATGCTCAAATCCACTTTTACTTATGTCTCCATCAATACGTTTCCCACAACCCAAGGTTGCTAACCTGGCACATGATGATAGAATGCTTGTGAATGTATCAGAGTCTGGCTTGATACCTATCTTATACATATAATGAAATAGTTTTAGGGCCTCTTCGAAACAACCATTTTGCGCAAACTTTGCCATCATCTCAATACATGGGAACACATCCGTCTGAGGCATTTCCTTAAAGATCTCAAATGAATCATCAACATACCCATTCTGTGTAACCCTCACAATCATTGGAATCCATGAAATATCATCTCATTCCAAAAATTTCTCATAAGAATTCTAGGGATTCATCACGGTATCCCCTCTGCATATACCATGTAATCATCGATATCCACAACAGAACATTAAGATTAACTTTTCGATTTATACAACTCCAATTTAACAATCCTATCAGCCTCTTTTTACACCTTTTTGAGGCAATTTCTAGTATATATGTAATAAGGCAATATAAAACACGACTCATCACCACTGCCAACACATCACGATTTATTGCCACCGCCAACACGTGTTTGGAATGCACTTCATTGCCAACGCCAACACGTGTTTGGAATGCACTTCATTGCCAACGCCAACATTCGTGTATCTCATGAATTGCTTAAGAATGTCTCGAATGAACTAGGAGAAAGATTTCAGTGAGTGATGATCAATTAATGTTGTTTTTCTTCTTCTTGTGGTTGTCCAGTGCAAGGATTTTATTGATGCGTATATGCAAAAATCCAAATGGTTTTCCTGGGAAAGGAAATTCCCCGTGAGGTTTCTCATAATAGATTTCCTTGATTCTGCACTCCATCGGCCTTACAAATTATCTGGAGTTGAATTTTCTTGTTTTACTCATGTTTACCTTAGAAAATTAATGCATACCTTGCCCATCTCTCAAAAATTCACAGGTTCTTTATAGGGTTTATCTGTTGAGGATCTAGGAAACCGATACCCATGGCTATACTCCTTCCTAGGATAGAAAAGATCATAGCTAGAAGCTAAAATTTATGAATCTGGTTTCTTTTTTGTCTAATGACCTAAAGTGTCTTAGCTCTGCTTCTGGTTGCAGGGTTCTTCATATTATCATGGTCATGGACTCAGATTTGGGACCACTTCATTGGATGGTTATATTCTTTGATAAACTCCTTCGGATTGTATCCATAGATCAAAAAATCTTCAAATGTATATTTACATGTTTATATGTCATTTATACATATCCAAAAAGAGGTTTTTAAGAGGTAGCCTACAAGCCTACAGGAGGAAGGAGGCCAATCAAAGCATGCTGATCTGCATCCTTCATGAGACTGTCAGCTAGCCTCACTTTTCTTCCATCATCTGCTTCATGAACTCCATCCATGAAGATCTTCCTGCCTTGCTTTCCCAGCAACTCATTCAGTGCATAGGTCCTCTGCTTTTCCAATTCTCTTCTCTGAGAATCCAACCTCCTATATAACTCAACAACTTCCATAGGAGTAGATTTCAGGAACCTTACACAGCCTTTCATGCCTCTGCTTATTCTTGACCAATCCTCTGTTGGCCCTTCTTTCTCAGCTTCAACATTCTGCTGGATATCTTCATTTGAACCTTCTGTCTTCATCTCTCCCTGAGATCTCACTATCTTAGCATTGATCTGAACAGATTTCAGATTCAATGTCTTCTTCTCACTAACAAACTTAGAAGCTTGTTCATCTTCCAATGGTGTACCTGCAAACACACACAACTTTTTAGTTTTCAAATCACAAGACTTTTCAGTCTTGGCTGCTTCCTCAAGCACTTCTTCTTGAACATGTCTGCACATGGAATCTTCAATTTCCCTCTTTACTTCAAGAAATCTTGGTTCTTCTTCCTCTGTGGAGTCTGTCATCACTTCAAATTTGTTAGACTCAAGAACGCAAGCCCTCACATCATCTGGACTTGTCCAATAACTCAAGAATTCCTCAATGATTTCCTCCTCAACAAGACAAGATTCTTGCTGCCTCAAGTCTTCACTATGTCCCACAAGATCTCCTGCAGGTCTCCACTCTTCACCTGTGCTCTGTTTTTTTTCACAGACATAAATTTCTTCTTTCAACTCAGCTGCTCTGAGTTCTTCTTTCAATAAGGCAATCTTCTTCTGCCTCATCCTCAACTGTAATGGTTGCCATTTCACATTCTTCCTCATGAGCCAACCAACTCTCTGGCTTTCTTCTATCCTCAGTTTCAATCTGTTGAACTCTTCCTTGATCTCAGCAAATTCTTTCCAATACTCTTCATCTGTGAGTCTCTTCCTCATGCCAATTTCTTTGGCATCTTCCCACACTCTTCTGTTGTGGCTTCTCCCAGAACCTCTGCAATCTCTGCAGTCTCTGCTATGGCTCTCAGTAGCCATTTTCTTCTCTAGGATTTCTTCACTCACAAGCTACACTAAGCCTTTGCAACATCAAGCTCTCTTGCTGCAACTTACCTCACTAAGCTTCTCTCTGAGCTCTGGCTTTTGGCAAGTACTGGTCCCTCTCTCTGAAACCTTCTGAGCACTCTCTTTTGCTCACTAGGCTTCACTCTGCAAATTTCTCAAGAACACCTCTTTTCTTCTGTCATCCAAACTCTGTTGGGAATCTTCCAGGTTCTGCCACACTCTTCTTCTTTACTCAGAGTCCCTTGCTGGACTCTTCCATCACTGCTCCCAAAGCTGTGATCGACTTTTGCTGAGATGTATTCAATTGTCTGCACTCTGACTTCTGCAAACAATCCTTCAACCAGAGTTAAACACTGCTCATCTTCTCTTGAGAACACTACAAATGTCCTCCTTATCCAGCCTCTAGCTGAATACCAAGCTCACTATCTTCACTATCAAACTCTATCTTTAATTTTCCGCAACCATAATTCTGCAATTCCAAATTAAATCAGACTAAAGTTAATTACCTGCAAGATCATGATCCTGTCCTCCACTCATCCTGCAAATCCTGTTCACTATGATTCTGTGTATCCTTGCTGTGTGATCTTCCTTCTTCAATTCTACAGTCTTCAAAAACTCTTGTCGTCCAATTGGAATCTACAATTCTGCAATCACCCTCACTGTGTCTCTGTAGGCTGCAATATTATCAGTTTCCACAAGTCTGGTTTCCTTCTGTATTTACCAAACTTGGAATTTTCAAAAAGAGCTATAACCTGGATTTGATACCACTTGACGACGGGTTTCCCCACTTGATAGCGGGGTCATCCATAGTCCCGGTTTAGCTCAACTTTTCAACAAAGCCGTGTGTACAATTGCCTTCAAAATTTCTGCATGCCTAATCAACTCTCCAATCAGGGCAATCTCGTAGCATCCCTTTATTCTATGCTGGAAAATTTAAACAAATAAGTCTGAGTTATTTTAATATCTCAATTTAGAGAATTGAGATATTAGTTCAACATTCCTCTATAGCTATAACCCGAAAGTCCATTATGTATACATATGCGCCCCCATTATACGTAATATATCCATATATATATTACAACCTTCTTCAATTACCGGAAACGTTACAACGAAGCCCAACAATAATCAGGCATACTTTTATTAACTCGCAACCTTAATACATCTTTAATTTGGGCCCACACATACAACACATTTGCCAACGTGGAGTCGACACACAACCCAATTCATACCTTCGTTAAACCACGCGCTCATCCAACGGCTGTTATCACGTCGCGCCGCTTCATTTGATCGGATGGATATCGCTTGGCCAAGATGCGCAAACAATAACGCGCAATGGCGCACAGTGGAAGCGGTTTTGCCACGCCACTTAGGGAAACGCGTCACCAATCCTATGGAATCGCTCCCAACCTCTTGAACAACACTTTCATCACAAAGGTAGTGCAATCAATACCAGGAAACCGCCTTCACTGTTCATCTTGGTCACGGTTCCGCTCTTTCCATGCTCCAGGTTCCATCAACGCTCTATTAAGGACTTCGCAAGGTTAAACGCTTAAAATCAACTCAGCTTTCACTCTCCCCTTGAAGACTCGCCTCGATACACAGCGTCACTTATTAGGTGAAAATCTCCGGCGCTTGAACTAGATGTTCTGGTTTCGAAAGCGTCGATTCCTTTCGAATCGATGCTTCGGCTATATATCAGTTCTCCTCACGGTACTCGAGATACCCCTCAGATATTCAACCAGAATATTCCACGATTTCAAATATCAACTAAGCCAGTTCTTCATTACAAGAAGGTCTCTACCTGGAATTCGAATCCCACCACCATGATTCCTCAACAGGTTTTCACTTTTAAATTCACACACAGAGATTCATACTATACATAATTACAGAGAATAATCAACAAACGCACAAACACGCAAGGTATTCCCCTCACAGAGTTTAACAACAAATGCACAGTTACACCGAGATAATTTCCTCACACGATTCGACCAAGAAGACATAAAGTCACACATGTAACTCATAAACAATTCTTCATAAACAAATATATATATACATACATATACAGGTGATAAATCTCAGCTAATTCTTATAATTTCATGATAGGCCAGATATTCAGTTTAGTGGCCATTATCCTCCTACTCTATTGCTGAAGAGGTTCTCTACCTCTCCCTAACTCTCTCCTTCTATCTAAACTCTTCAGGATTACATTTATACCACAAGGATGACCTGAATCGATTCAGGTCTCCAAACAGTTCAGCAACTCTTAGCATTCCCAATTCCTAAAATCAGACTCAATGACTGAACTAATCCTAAGTTGACTCTTCGTATTCCTATCTTAACCAATTTCTCATGTTCTCATAATGACTTGAGAACAATTACAATTTCCTACCAAATTTATTTAATATTTACAAGAAATCTAAAGAACATGGGACCCCCTATGTCTACTTATGTACAAAGTAACTTTTGAGCCTAATGCCCCTGCATCACCAAACTTAATATATGAACAATCTTAATAAGTTGCAGCAAGTATTAAATTAATGTGACATCAACCTTGTTATGAGAGCAACAAACATTAAGCAGATTTGGTAAGTCCTCTTAGCACACAGGCAACATAGATAGAGACAACAGATATAAGTGGAAACCCATAAAGGGATAAAACCACATCTTATTATTGTTGTGATGCAAAGGGAAGCTCCAACTCCCTCTCACCACTGTTTTTCTGTAGGAACCAACCTACAAGAGGCTCCAACATCAATTCTGCAAGCTACAACTTGCAAGGAAGCTCCAACTCCCTTCAATTTTCTGCAAGCACCAACCTACAGGAGGCTCCAACCTTAGTCAGCTACAACTGACAGCTATCAAGCTTCAACTTGATAGGGAAGCTCCAACTTCCTCAATTAAAGAAAATGTTTGCTGATTTACCTCAGATATTAGCTCTGTTATGTAGCATCTCTTTCTGCTCCTCTCTTCCTTATCCTCTCTGCCTCAATCTTCTATGTTTTTTTTTTTTTATCCTTACTTTCTCTCTCTCTCTATGCATATCAAGTTGATATTATATATAGAGTTCCTCACATGACTGTTTGTATTTCACAAGGAATTTGGAGTGAACAGCCATGACTCTTTGGCTTCTGTCTTCTCATTCCTTTATCCAACTCATTTTAAAATTATAACAATATGTATAAATTTCCATGCTACAGTGGAATTTTTCTTTTCCTTAGGATACTTTCCTTTGCATCACAAACAATATAAAAAAAAATATATTTACATTTTCAGTTACACATTTCAATTCCACTCAACTCCTTTTCTGGACATTGGCTTTACTGAATTTGTCTTTTCTGCTGCTGTTGAGTGACTGTTCTTTATAATTTGGTTCACCTTTGTGTCTATTCATCTGTTCACTGGACTTGTGTGCACCAGCTATACATATAACTTCTTTTCAGGTTTTATGCTCAAATACAAATGAATCTGGGCGATGTTTGTTCATTACCAATCTCTATTCTCGGGCTGCTTGTTTACATTCTCTGATCGGGGCAGTTTTGATACTCCATTTACTGAACTGGAAATTAAACAAATGAATCTGAAATCTTTAGCATCTCAAATCTGAGATTTGAGATGTTAATCAAATCCTCTTGCATATATAACCACTTGCCTACACCTTTGTACTCAGTCCCGCTTAAACCTGGAAATTCCTCTAACTGTAGGAACCTCCTTCAAAGTTTGTAAAAGCCCCCAGGTCTATGAAATAAAACAACTATGCCACATAGAACCCTTACACATATCCAAAACGATGTCATCTAGTTCACATACGATGTTATATCAATCTATGATCATGGCCTCCGTTCACTGTTAGATACACTGTTTCTCATCCTACTCTATCCTCATTGTCTTAGTGCAAATTCTATATATATATTGTCACTTATGTTCTTTGATTATACGCACGCAGTCATATAAATATAACTGTCTTCTTATGCTTAATCGAATGTTCAGACGTTGGAAATTTTAAATATATATATATATATATATATAGAGAGAGAGAGAGAGAGAGAGCTTTAATTCAACTAAACCACTTATAATGAACCTCTGGCTCCGGGCCCACATATACAAGCGATGGCTCAATTAAATACGTGCATAATACCTTGGGTTATCCTTCGGGCTACTTTCGAATGCGATCATCGTTCAACGAGCCTTCCTCCAGATCGACGGTGTTTGTTGATATCGCACTTCCTCCTCAGTCGAACGTTAATGCGCGATGGGGCGGTTTTGAAAATTCATCACATGCCACATGTCCTCCAGTCTATGGAATCGCTTCGAATTCACAATTACCACTTGTCCCACAAAGGTGGTGCGATTAAAATCGGAAACCTGCCTTTACTGTTCCTTCACGATTCCGCTTCTACTCATAATTCTGTTCTTTTATACGTTGACCCTTTGGTTCATCGGTATTTTAACACGGTGCTTTCATCTGTTACGACGCATAGCTCCATTCACACTGCGCTTTTAACTATGGTTCTGCCTCTCCTTTTGTGACATCGATCCTTCCGGCGATCGATAAGACCTTAGTCCATATGACCCTTCAGATATATATGTGCAGAATCTCGAATGAACCCTTATTTCAGAGTTATTCGATCAATACAACACATCTAAGTTCGGAACAGAGGATCTTCATATATCTATACTAACCCTTATTTCATTCAATTCAAACAATACAACATATATCCTCAATGCATCAGAATTGTTTATAAATCAAACCATTGGCTTTACACCTTAAGACAGAGCTTTATCATGCATTTCTCATATATTTTCTTATTGAACTCAAGGCCCACCACATAGAGGTTAAATCAATAATAGAGGCAATTTGGGAAATCAATCACTCTGTGATCGATTCTCAGAAACTTACAATCACTGCTTCAAATTTTAACACAAAGCTTCAATATGCACTTCTTATACGCTCTCTCTCTGGGACTTAAGACACTCCTCACGTAGAGTTTCTTGATTCTAGCTAGATCTACAGCCCTTCTCTAATGCAAAACTTCTTCTTCACTACTCTACACCTTGAATAGCTCTCTACTTCAATTCACTGCCTTTGCTTCCTCTGCTCCTTGACTGATGCTGCTCCTTACTTCTCTTTTTGCTGCCTGTGTTCTCTGCTACTTTGCTTCTCTCTTTGCCTTGTTGATGTTTCAGGTGTTCCTTCTTTGCCATCTCCTTTGCAATCAATGACAACATTTCCAACATATCCCTTTGTGCCTTATGTTGTGGATGATTTTGTCACCCTCCTAGAGACAGTCTAGAGTTGCCATAGACCAGTGCCTAGGACATCTTAATATAGCAAGGAGCCCTTTATAGTTTGGGTTGTCGGTCCAAGAACTCACTTACTATCTCTCTCTCTCAGAAACTGGTACAAAGATGAGAACAGTGTAGGGACATCAAGTAAAACTCCAATACAAAGATATCAGACAGTTAAGAGACCGCTTACTGTAAAGAGGGTTAGTTCAGATAATATATCACAGAAATCAAATATCAGGAAGTGAGTGCAGTGAGGAAACATAAAGAAGATATTAGCTGACATGAGATTGATACGCAGATGCACAACAGAACCACATAAGGGCATACCAATCTATGAATCCTTATATGACAATGGTGTTTTAAAAGCACCCTCCTCATGAAACTAATATAGCGGAAAATATGGAAGAGATGATCATGGAACAGTATATCATGACTAGGCCTATTTAAAGCGCTTGGCTAATTCCAGAAAGGGCATCAACAAGGATGAATCCTTACTGCAAACTAGTGAGCCACTCACATTCTAGAACATGATACAAGAAGATAAATAGTATGAAAGAGGTATTGTATTAACACATAAGAGAAATTACATACTGTGAGATACCAGAGACCAGAATCCTCATTACAGTTATAACCCCTCCTCACTAAGACCCTACAGGCTCTGAACCTTCATACAAGAAATATTACAAGATGTATACAAGAGGCTTTTCACTGCACAGTTTGCTGATAGAAATCTGGAACCCCTACAATATCTTTTCTTTTTGCTTTTATAGATGAGACAGAGAATTCTAGAGGAGGAGGTAGATAGAAAGCATTTAATAACTTATTTTGAATCAAATGGCAGAAAAAATTCGCGCCCACACTATGAAACGACTGAACATAATTGTCTGTACTTTACAATTTATTTCTGGAATGAATGCTGGAAATGAAAATCTTCCTATACACAAGACATAAATAATAAAATATGTAAACATTCGGCCTTTTTCTGGAGGAGGAAGATCTGCGGCAATAAAACCTTGAGGTGCCTGTTTCCATGCATGGTACTTTCGATCTTCTGTTCTTGAATTTAAATTTGAAACCTCTTTCGAGCTGGACCCTGAATTCATTGCTTCTTCATTAATAATCTATTGCTGCATTAATGTTTTCATCCGCCCAAATGCGTCCCTTTTGATTTTTCTCTGGAGAGTTCCATGGATCGAAGTACCCTTCTTTAATGGAGGTCACATCATAGTGACTTCCGAATATTTTCCACTAATTTTGTTCCCACCACAAGTTCCTGCAAAAACCAAAGCCTGTTGAATAAAACTAATGACATAGATAGTGGACAAAGTGAGACTAACAGAAGTGGTGGCATAGATATGAGAGGATGATGGAACGACGCGGGGTGGAGACTTCAAATAAAAACATTGAAGCGTGACACATAACCGGAATATGAGAACAGTGGAGGAACAGTGGATGACATGTAGGAAAACGATGAAAAATGGCGGAAGAACGCTGATGATATGAAAACTTCAAGGATTAACTTTTGGGGGAGTTACAAAGGGAAGACATAACAAAACAATGAAGCAAAGGCTTAAGAGGTGGGACCCGGAGCACATATCGCAAAATCGCAAAGGGAGAAAATGCGATGGAAGAAGAATGGAATAGCCAAAATTCCGCGCTCTGCGCTATGCGATGGGCGTGGTCAGTCGAGCGCGGATCGCAAAAATGAAAAATGCGATGGCGGGGGATAGCGCGCACGAGAAACTGCGCTTTTGAGATGAGGCAGACATGCGATGGCGCGATTACGCGATCTGCGATAAACGCTCAAAGGGGCAGCGCTTGGTTACATGCAACAAAGGAGGTGTGGAGCTAGGAGGAAAAGGGGCTAAACCTTATATAACCCTTTAAAGTGGAATTTAGCCCTTTTTCAATGTATTTCCGATGCGGGAACGGGCAGCGGTAAAGGGGAAAGAAGAGACTATGGCCAAGATTCAAATGGAGGGGCTGATTTGTACAACATTGGCTCCAGCGGGGACGGCATGTTCGTCTCGGGCATCTTGAGAACTCGCGACCTCGGACCCCTTTGCATTTTCTTCAAAACTTATTAGCTTATTTATATTATTTACATTTCAGGAGTGAAATCACACTTGCTTATATTATATACATAAATATGCAGGCTTTGATCGCACAGTCGCTGCGAAAGTAGTGTTTTAAGTAATTGTCCATTCACGGGAGCGTCCAGATCACCACTGTGGAATTTTCTAACATGAAAGTATTATTTTGTCCCCAGTTTCACTATTTTTGAATGGAATGAACCACATCCACATTCGGGTGGCATGCTTGCCTTTTGCCGCTGCAACGAACATCCCGGAACGGGTCTCCTATCTCAGAAATTCCTATCTTTTACATGGCGATCAAAAATATCCTTGTTTTCTTTGGTATTCTCTTGAATTCTCTCATTCACTGGATTGGTTTCCTCCAATTCTACCAGCTGATTAATCCTTCTGATCATGTCATCTGGTTCTTCCTGATTCTCCTGCATAAAACGTGCCACTGGCAATGCCAATTGCAGAGGAAACACAACAGCTCGCCCATACACCAGCTCATAGGGTGACTTCCCTGTTGCTCTTTTGCTAGTTATCCTATTTGCCCATAAAGCAAATCTTAATTGGGAGTCCAAATTCTTCTGATTCTCACTTATTGTTTTCTTCAAGGCCCTCACCAGGGTTTTATTGGATGACTCTGCTAAGCCATTTCCCTGGGGATAGTAAGTTGTGGAGTGAGTCAATGTAATGTTATACCTTTGACAGATCTTTACAAACCTGGCAGACTTGAAAGCCTGCGCATTGTCAGTTACAATTCTAGCAGGGCAGCCAAACCTAGTTATGATATTTTCCTCCATAAACCTCATTATTACAACATCTGTAGCATTTCTGGTAGGCATGGCTTCCACCCATTTCATGAAATAGTCTGTGGCTATTAGTATCCATTTATGTTGGCCACTTGATGGGGGATGTATTTCTCCTATAAAGTCTAATCCCCATTTCTGAAATGGTTCATTCACATGAATAGGAATCAGGGGTAGAGCTGCTAATTTTTGTCTTTCTACAAATCTTTGGCACTTGTCGCATGCTCTGACCCGAGAAAAAGTATCTGAGTACAGTTTTGGCCAGTAAAAACCGGCCCTCAAGATTTTATGTGTTGTAGCCCTCCAATTGTAATGTCCTCCACAAATTCCTTCATGAAATTCTGTCATTGTATTCTGCGCTTCATTTTCTGTGAGGCATAACAGTAATATACCTAAAGGGTCTCTCCAATAGAGCTGTCCATTGGCAATTACATATTTTTGTGATTTCATCCTTATAGCTCTGTATTTTATCTTATCACAATTTGGAGGAAAGCTAAGTGTTAAAAGATATTCAACTATTTCTTTATACCAAGGACTAGTTAGGTATTTCATATGTATCTTTTGAGCGGCCATCTCTAGTCCTTGCTGCTCTTCTTCCTTTTCATATTCCTCATTCGCTATCGTGGATAGATTAATGCCCAGAGCTTGGTGATTTGACTCAGATAACATCTTGGCAAGTCCCTGTCCTTTGATCAGCTTAGTAGGCCTTATGTCCAAATCATACTCCTAGATTTTTGCAATCCATCTTCCTCTTCTACCTTCACTGTCTCCCTGAACCAGAATGTCTTTGACAGCTACTGTGGGGACATATGCAGTAATATGAGATTGCAAAACATATACTCTAAAGGCTTTAAGGGACTTTACCAGGGCATATGCCTGCTTCTCCAATATATTATATTTCAATTCAGCGTCATAAAGTGTTTCCTTGAAAAGCTATAGAGGCTGTCATATCCTTCTTCATTTTTCTGCAATAACACTCCAGCAATTGTATGAGGTGAAGCAAATGAGAATATTATAAATGGTTTTTTGTAATCTGGGCCGGCTAGTACTGGAGCCTCAGCGAATGCCTGTTTTATCCTTGTGAATGCATCTCTAGACTCCTGGGACCACTTTACTTCATTCTCCTTCTTCAACATATTAGTTATATGCCTAACTATCTCAGCATAGTTAGGAATAAACCTTCTTAGGAAATTAATTCGGCCTAGGAATACCTGTACTTCTTTCTTATTTCTTGGTAAAGGGATACTGTTTATTACTTTGACTCTCTTAGGGTCTATTTTCACACCATCTTTAGTTACAATGTGCCCTAAGAGTTTTCCCTCGTCTAATGCAAACAAAGATTTTTGAGGGTTGAGAGATAGGTCGTACCTTCTGCATTTTTCAAAAGTTATTCTTAAATGCTCAATATGCTCATCATCATTCTTTGAAAACACTGTGATATCATCAAGATAAACTACCAAAAACTTGTCATGTTCTCCCACAAAGGCTATGTCCATTGCCCTCTGAAAAGTATCTCCTGCATTAATTAATCCAAATGGCATCCTAGCATACATAAAGGTTGCCCATGGCGTGGTGAAGGCAGTTTTTTTCTGGTCTTCTGGAAAAACAGCCACCTAATTATAACCAGAAAAACCATCCATCATTGACATTCTGGATGCTCCCGCTACTTTCTGCAGGATGTGGTCCATCTTAGGCAGTGGATAATTATCTTTTAATGATGCTCTATTCAAATTCCTGAAATCCACACAGAGCCTTATTTCTCCATTCTTATTTCGAACAGGGACAAGATTTGCTACCCATTCTGAGTACCTCAATGGCACAATTATCTTGGCTTTCAGTAATTTTTTGATTTCTTTTTCAATTGAGGGAAGCAACAAGGGGTTTATCTGCCTGAGCTTCTGCTTGTATGGCTTTGCATATTCCCTCAGTGGAATCTTATGCTGTATTATATTTACATCAAAAGTTTTTAGGTCCTGATAGGACCAAGCAAAAACATCTTTGTAAGATTGAAATAACTTCAAATATTTTTCTTTGTATTCTTCTGGGACTCTTTTAGATAATTTAACAATTTTGGGATCAGCAGAAGTACCCAGATTCAAATCTCCTACTTGATCTTCTTCTGTTACTTTGCTGGGCTGCAATGGAATATCATCTTTGTTGAATAATCTTTCTAGAGGCACCAGCCCTCTAGGTATAACATTTCCTTTCAGCTACAACACTTTGTTTCCTGCTATGTTCTCTTCCCAATTATTTTCTGCAATATTTTCAGCTTCTTCCTCCTCATTATCATCAATTTCTATATTTGTGAATTCTCCCACTGTCTCCATGAATCTCTTCATTTGTTCATCATCTTCGAACACCTGCCAATTCTTTACATTATCTGGAATGGATGGTCTGTAACGTACCTCCACTTCATATCTTAAAAGTGGATTCTGAGGAGGACAAAATGTACTGGCAGCAACAGCAAGAGAATCTGTTATTCTGTTTTTCTCCCAGGGCATGAAATGTATATTAAATGCTGAGAAGAAATTTTCCATCATGTCCCATACTTCTTTTATATATGCTCTGAGCTGAGGATGCTTAGTTTGGCATTGATTTTTGATCTACCTCACTACCAGCTCAGAGTCTCCCAAGACTTTCAAACACTGGTTTCTAGTTGTCTGTAGTCCCAATAATAGCGCTTCGTATTCAGCTACATTGTTTGTGGCCTCATACTCCAATTTGAAAGACAGTGGCACCCATTTTTCTATGGGGGAGATCAACAATACCCCAGCTCCATTTCCTTCTCTCTAATTTGCTCCATCAAAATGCAAGGTCCAAATTTCTGATTCCTGATCTCCTTTAGGCTGCTCAGCTTGAATTTGACCAAAAATGGGTTCATGAGCATAATTTTGATTTTATTCTAACATCAAACATGAAAAGTCTCCCTCTTTTTTATAAACTGGAGAGTTCTCTGAGCAGTCAGCCTTAGTTATCATTTTAACAAATCTAGTCTCCCTGTATAACCTCCTTTCCTGTCCTCCAAAGACTGGGACAATAGCATATGTAAGATCTAGTTTAATTGATCCCCAATCTTGGTACCCCATGACCTTGACAACATCATGCCAAAGCGGGCTGGGATATCGGCAACCACAATGTCCATGACCACACTCTTTGCTGGAATTTGGGCCAGGTTGACCACTAAATCTTTAATCATTCCCAAGCACTTCACCCTTTTAGAATCAAATGAGTATAAATCTTTGTATGGTCTTGTAATTTGCAATCCTAGTTGTTCCATGACAGACAGGGGCATAAGATTATGGGAAGCCCCAGAATCTAACATACAATTGTGTAACAGTAGGTCATGGATGACTAGGGACACATAGAAGGGAGGAGTAGAAGGGTCTATCTCCTCAACATGTGGGCCAAAAACTACCATGGGTCTTTCTTCTTGAAGGTTTAAAATATCGGGTGTAATTGGTATTTCTGGGGGAAGTATGAAAGAGGTGACTTGAGACTGATATACATGTTGTTTCAATAATTCAGTCAGAGGGACAGGGATCTTAATCTTCTCAAGTTATTTTTGCAAATTAAAAGCGGATGTGGGCTTTTCTCTCATGGCTTATTTTGACTCCTTATTTTCAACTAAAGACTTAACTTCTTTTGACACTGGCTCGGCATTAGGAGGACTGAATATTTTAGAAGAAGAAGGAATCTGATCATTAGACTGCAAGGGGGTATTCAGAATATTCTTACCTTTTTCCGCATTCTTCTTTGTTGCTGATTCCTTCTGAGCAGATGTTTCTTTCTGAGGTGGCTCTTCTTCTTGCTCTTGAGTTCTGGTCCTCTTTCTTGAAGATCTGAGATCATATTTTACATTGAATTGTGCTTCCATAAAATCGGCAAATTGCTTACAGTAATGGTCAATCTCCGCTTCTTCGTCTTCATCTTGCAACGGGCACTCCATGTCATCATTATTTGAAAGAGCCATATTTGAATCTTCTAATCCATAAGCCGCATCTCCAGTGGAGTCATCTGCTGGTCCTTCCAAGTACAAGGGATGAGGTACCTGGTCTTGTTGTTCTTTTGCTTCTCTCGGCAATATCTGCAATGGAGGTCTTTTATACTGAGGATTATATCCTCTGTTTGGAGCATTATAATAGTTCTTGGGAGCTGCATTTTTAGCTTCCAGTTCAAGTTTGACCATCTTCTTTATCATTTTGCTTATCTCATCCATTTTATCTGAATCCTTTTCTTGATTAGAGGTAGAAACCTCTTCTTTGCCTTTCCTCCTAGTATCTTGTTAAATTTTTCCCTTTAATTTTCCAGTGGAGGCAAAGTTCGCTTCCAATTCCAGAGCATCTGACTGTGCATCATCCAAAGTGGCAGGTTTTCTTTCTCTCAGCGAGAATCCAAAGTCAAAATCAAAAGCCTCTATAAAAATTATTTTGGCAGCAGCTTCATGTGGCTTCATCTCAGGGGGCAGGCTCAGATATAACTTGTTGAATCTTTTGATGAATTCTGACACTCCTTCATTCTGTTTCTTCTTCAGAGTATTGAACTCAGTAAGGCACATTCCATAATCTTTCTTTTCTCCCCACTTCCTGAGAAAAGCATTTTCCATTTGGTCCCAGGTGGTCAGAGAAATATTCCCCAATGTATTAAACCATTTTCTGGCTTCCCCTTCCAGAGACTGCACGAACAATCTCAAAACCACATCAAGATGTTCAACATTTAAGTTTTCTGCAAAAGAGCAGAAGGTCTCGAGATGTTTCTGAGCATCTATTTCGTTTTCTCCATTAAATCTCGGCAAAATCTTCAAATAATCCTGTGGCATATCATTCAGCACTTGGGGTAAGGCCAGAGGAGCATATTTGTTCAATAGAAAAGCAGGAACATTGGCCATTGGGGGAGGTGGGGGTTGTGCAACAGTCTGAGTAACAAATGAAGGGAGAGGAGTAGGAGGAGGTGGAGTATGAATAACAATGGGAATATATTGCACATAAGCCTGAGGTGTGGATGGGAATAATTCACGGTTAACAGCAACTACTTCTGTGACCTCTTTAATTTCTTCAGCCTCGAAAGCAGGATGAGATTCTTCTTCAATCCAGGCACTTCCTCTATGTGGAGTTTCTGAGTAAAACTCGGGATTTTCTGTTCTAAATTATTCAGAAGAAGAGGGTGGATAATCTTCAATGGAATATTCAGGGTTTTCAGCGAGAGCTGACTTCCTCTCCTTCCAAACTCTTTTATAAATGATCTTCTCTGGGTCAGACATGTAGGGTGCTTTCGACTGAGATGTATCTGACCTCAAATGTGGCTTACGAGGAGTCAGGACTACCAATAAGATTTATCAAATAAAGACCAGTGGAGTCGCCAAGGTGAGAGATATGCAACTCTTCAACTCTATGTGCTCACTTGATTAGAGAGTGAAAACAATTTGTCGAGACCCGGGAGCGTATTTGCGGGTCGCTCCCCGGCAACGGCGCCGGAAAGATGTTGTGGATGATTTTGTCACCCTCTGAGACGACCTGAGTTGCCATAGACCGGTGCCTAGGACATCTTCATATAGCAAGGAGCCCTTTATATTTTGGGTTATCAGTCCAAGAACTCACTTACTATCTCTTGTTTTGAACAAGGAAATTAGTTTTGAATGGGACCAATCTCTCTCAGAAGCTGCTACAAAGACAAGAACAATGTAGGGACATCAAGTAAAACTCCAATATAAAGGCATCAAACAGTTAAGAGACCGCTTACTGTAAAGAGGGCCAATTCAGATAATATATCACAGAAATCAAATATCAGATGATGAGTGCAGTGAAGAAACATAAAGAAGATATTAGCTGACATGAGATTGATACCAGATACACAACAGAACCATATAAGGGCGCACCAATTTACGAATCCTTATATGACAATGGCGTTTTAAAAGCACCCTCGTCAAGCAACTAATATAGCAGAAAATATGGAAAGAGTGAACATGGAACAGTATACCATGACTAGGCCTATTTAAAGTGCTTGACTAATTCTAGAAAGGGCATCAACGAGGATGAATTCTTAATGCAAACTAGTGAGCCACTCGCATTCTAGAACATGATACAAGAAGATAATGAGCATGAAAGAGATATTGTATTAACACATGAGAGACATTACATGCTGTGAGATACCAAAGACCAGAATCCTCATTACAGTTATAAACCCTCCTCACTGAGACCCTACGGGCTCTGAAGCTTCATACAGAAATATTACAAAAATGTATACAGAAGTCTTCTCGCTGCACAGTTTGCTGATAGAAATCTGGAACCCTTACAATGTCTTTTCCAGCAGCACATAGACCGGATAGATAGACCTGAGGAGGCGGTAGATAGAAATCATTTAATGATTTATTTTGAATCAAAGAGCGGAAAACATTCGCGCCCACATTGTGAAGCAGTAAAGAACATAATTGTCTGTACTTTACAATTTATTTCTGGAATGAATGCTGGAAATGAAAATCTGCTTATACACAAGACATAAATAATAAAATATATAGACATTCGGCCTTTTTCTGGAGGAGGAAGATCTGTGGCAATAAAACCTTGAGGCGCCTGTTTCCATGCATGGTACTTTCGATCTTCTGTTCTTGAATTTAAACTTGAAATCTCTTTCGAGCTGGGCCCTTAATTCATTGCTCCTTCATTAATAATCTGCTGCTGCATTAATGTTTTCATCCGCCCAAATGCGTCCCTTTTGATTTTTCTCTGGAGAGTTCCATGGATCAAAGTACCCTTCTTTAATGGAGGTCACATCATAGTGACTTCCGGATCATTTCCACTAAATTTGTTCCCACCACAAGTTCCTGCAAAAACCAAAGCCTGTTGAATAAAACTGATGACAGAGATAGTAGACAAAGTGAGACTAACAGAAGTGGTGGCATAGATATGAGGGGATGATGGGACGACGCGGTGTGGAGACTTCAAATAGAAATGTTGAAGCGTGACACATAACCGGAATATGAAAACAGTGGAGGAACAGTGGACGACATGTAGGCAAACGATGAAAAGTGGCGGGAGAATGCTGATTGATACGAAAACTTCAAGGATTAACCTTTGGGGGAGTTTCAAAGGGAAGACATAACAAAAACAACGAAGCAAAGGCTTAAGAGGTGGGACCCGGAGCGCATTTCGCAAAATCGCAAGAGGAGAGAATGCGATGGAAGAAGAATGGAATAGCCAAAATTCCGCGCTCTGCGCTATGCGATGGGCGTGGTCAGTCGAGCGCGGATCGCAAAAATGAAAAATGCGATGGCGGGGGATAGTGCGCACGAGAAACTGCGCTTTTGCGATGAGGCGGACATGCGATGGCATGATTATCCGATCTGCGATAAACACTCAAAGGGACAGCGCTTGGTTACATGTGAAAAAGGAGGCGCGGAGCTAGGAGGAAAAGGGGCTAAACCTTATATAACCCTTTAAAGCAGACTTTAGCCCTTTTTCAATGTATTTCCGATGCGGGAACGGGCAACGGTAAAGGGGAAAGAAGAGACTATGGCCAAAATTCAAATGGAGGGGGCTGATTTGTACAACACTTTCTCATCGGATTGAGCTCCACACACAGTGCCGTATGAAGATCATTGATTGCCTCTTTGAAAACTTGCATCCTCAATTATATATATCCTCCCTACCTCTGCTCCTTTCCTACCTCATCCGCTCCTTGCTGCATTCTTCTCTCCTCCTTCTGATATGGTTGCTCACTGATTTCAATCAATGGCACAGTCTTAGCCCTGGAGTGGAGCTGCGCAGTCCCCCCCTACTTGGTGCTCTGCATCTCATGCGTCAGTCCACTAGCCTCTGCAGCTTCTCCCGCCCCTGTGTCACCCCCGCCTCTCCTCCCAAGTGCGCAATGGCTCCCAGGTTGCGCCAACACACTATTCGCGGTGGCCAGAGAGGGACGCCTTCGGGTCGTTACCAGCGTGGAGGGGATAACTGCCTCGAATGGATTGAAGGCTCCTTGTCCATCACACATGCCAGCCATCTTCCCATGCCCGAGGAGCGAGCAGCATCCTCCAGGCTACCTACACAAAGGGGCAGTCGAGGTTCAAGGAGAACCACCTCCTCACTTAGAGCTCCCTCTCTGCATAGCCTTCCGGCTCCCTCGTACAGTCCTGCACAGGATGATGAGGAAACAAACATATGGATTATGGATTTCGACGACATTTGGACAAAGGTCCCTGAAGGAGTAGACTGGGATTCCCCCATCCTCTGCGCTCTTGCAAATCTCCCCACGCATACTGCGGTTGATTTGGAAGCTGTCGTGAAAGCGACTATTGTGCAGGCCCCTTCATGTCCCATCAACGAGGAGAATCCCCATTGCAGTGATGATGAGGATGAATAGAGTCTGCATAGCTGTTCATTTTTTTTTTTTTTTGTCATCTATGCGCGCAGGGCTATACTGCTATGTTCTACTCTCTTGCTTCTATATGTATCAACACTACTGCGCACAATGTAATGCTCATTTTCAAGTTTTGTCTCGGCCAGCCCCCTCCCCCACAGAAGCCCATAAACAATGTTTCAAAGGCAGGGACTGGTTAAGAGCAACTTACCAACTCCGCCTGTAAATTATGTACTTTTATGCTTTGAAATTAATAAATTAGCACAACTTACCAAAAAAAATAATGCATGCCAAAAGTTTTTTATTTTCAAGTTTTATAAATACTCGGAAATTTTAATGTGGAAACCATTGCCATTTTTGGTAAAGTTGTAATTATTGGATGAAAAAGTTTACAATATTAGTGTTAGATAAATAGCTTAACATATTATATGTTAGCTAAATAACTTAATATATTATGTGTTAGCTAAATAACTTAATATATTATGAAAAAAATTTGTAATAAATTTCATCAATTTTTGTAAAGTTAAAATTTTATTAATTAAATAGTCCATGGGGTCACTGGATAGATGGTGATTGGGTTCTTTGTTAAGGCATTCCTTGATGTGAAGTCACCTGTTCAATTCCTTGCCCCAGTCAGAGTGATATATTGGATATGATGAAGATGTAATCCCACCAAGCTTACAAAAAAATATTTATTAATGAAATAGTTTATAAGATTAGTGGTAGTTAAATAAATTAACATATTCTAAAATCTATTTGTAAATTATTTTGTCTTACATGGTAGAAGTGAAAGATTCATATATCCCCCTCTTGTTAAAGTGGGCATTCATACCAATTTAATGGAAAGTTGGAACTCATAGTTCTTTATAAATCGCTAAAAATCATTTGTAAATTATTTCCTCTTACATGGTATAATATCCCCTCTTGCTAAGGTGGTCATTCGTACCAAGTTAATGGAAAGTTGGAACTCATAGTTCTTTATAAATCAATAAAAATAATTTGCGTAAAAAAATAAAATTATGAAAATTGTTGACATAGTAATACAACCAAATACAATTGAAACAAGTGTCATCCCATGAAATATATGTGTTGACGAACCTCTAAGTATGTCTCGTGAAGACCACCTCAAACTAGTGTAATAATAAGATCATGCAAGTGTATAGAGGATACTACATTGTTTTTGAAAATTGTTTTGACGACCAATTAAAGCTCTACTAGCTAATTTACTTCACATTAGTCCATGAATATTTAATTCATCTTTATGGACAACTTGTGCTACCTCTTCAAAAAAACACATTTTCCATTGGAAAATATTCTTCCCAACCTTTTTAAATGCAAAACAACTCGAAGAAATCTTTACCATAAAAACCCATCACCTCTTAAAATTGAATTAAAAATTATGTGAGTTAGAGGAGGTTGTTAATGGTAGTAGAGTTGGTTGTTAGATAACCGCCAATTTTTTTCGGAAAATACATGGATTCAAGGTGTGGGAATTGCATGTGAAGGAAGTACCTAGATTAGGACTTGTAAAGTTTTCCTACATCTCTTCTATGAAACTTATTCTTTAGATATTCTGTCTATTATTCTTAATATTCCACTAAATTTCAGGGACGTGGCAACACATTTAGAGACATGTAGAGATACCCCAAAACCGTAAATTTTAAGGGATGTAATAGGGAACTCCAAGTCCTTAACATATGATACCCTATTCTAAATATTAGTTTTATAAAAAGTATAAAAGAATCTCAATATAAAAGATAATAAAGATTTTATGGTCCTTGAAAATACTTGTTCAACACTAAATACACCAATTATAACTTTATAAATTTAATACAATTATCACTTTCAAACACTAGAATCGATTGAATTAGCTTGTATTTATGGAATATGGAATAAATTTCTCATTTTTACTCACAACAACTTAGTTTGAAAAAAACGCAATAAAATCCCAGAATTGATATGCAAATTATTTTAGTGATTGCATTTTACCTACGTAAGGAAAGCCCCAATTTTCCAGTATACCCAAGGTTTGTTTGGGATCCCTTCCACATAAGTAACCTTGAGTGTCAAGGGGATTCCATTTTACCAGAATATGACTTGGCCTCTCGAGAAATGTTAGTCAATTCAATACAAAATGGTTAGTATGAGTAGGAATAATCCCATTAGGGTTCCAAAAATGATGGCCCTTCTTTAAAGGACCTATGAAGAGCTTAGAAGACCAAAATCCCAAAAATCATCACTCGGATAGGTGCACAAACATCAAAAATTATGTGACATATGTGGCAATCAGGGCATTTAATGATGTAAACATGCATTCCACCTTGCAAAGAATTTATCAACATAAAATAATCATATGTTGGCAGAAATATGTCACACGCGCTTATATCTTATAGCAACATATATAAACCATGAATTTCGTAACAACTTGTCAATTCTAAGTTTAGAGTTTTAGTTAGGTTAGAACCCTTACATGCCTAATATGTCATGTCTTTGGCATTGGCGCAAGGTGGAGGAGGAGAGATTGCATGTGGGAAACACATACATGTTATATTTTAGATTCATTCAAGATCCAACATCATATATGTGTGTTTATGATTCTATAGATGATTGAAGAGTTGGAGAGGGAAATTTGGAAATGAAGGAGTTGGGATTTCAAGGAGGTGCAATGTGACTAGGGTTTTAGGAAGTTGAGGGGTGGTAGCAAATGTTGGTAGAGGTTTAATTATTGGTTCTAAGAGTGTTTGTAGAGGTTATGCTTGCACATTAGAGAAAGAAACCCATATATCTAGATCTAGGATTGTGAGAGGAAAGTTTTATTTCCCCATGCATGGATTTTAGAAGATGTAGATATGTTGTGGGATAGAGAATTATATGGATATTTTTGTGTCCATAAACCCTCACCTAGAAAGATGTTTCATTGGATAGGAGAATTAGGGGAAAATATAATACCTAGGAAGGTTAAAATATCCCCACTAAATTGTGCACTTTTTACTTTTTCAAAAGTGTGGAGGAGCATGAAGTTGTGTTTAGGTGGTCTCATGGTGACATTTTTCCTTGGTATAAGAACTTTGAATCATCTTTAGTGATCATAGAAAAGAAATTTTTATGGGTATGTTTGGCAAGTTTACTTGTTCATCTTTGGGGTTTAAAAATATTGATGGTCATTAGTGATTTGTTGGGTGTTTTTCAAAGTGTCAACTCAAAAACACTAAATATGGAAGAGCTTCCTCAATATTAGCCTTATTAGATCTTAATTGTGGGTTATTGGAAAAATTCACCCTAGAATATGGAGATAGGAAATGGTCTTAAGGTATGGACTGAAATATTTAATTCAAGGGTAGGTTTTGTTATATTTCCAGTCATATGATGTGAGATTGTCTTATAAGAGATATTACTTTCAAGAAATGGAGGTCTATAAGGGGTTATATGGTTGATCATTCTCTTTCTCTGTCATTGAAGATAATAAGAGAGTTTCATAGTTTTTTTAGGCATGAGGTGTGCTCTACTCCTCTCTTAAGTTACCGACCTTTTTGATCATCATATGGAAATGGTTTTGTTGGTGCTAGTGTAGATCCAAATTTGATGGCAATCATATCCAAACCAATTAATGAGGTGGATTTTATAATATTAAGTGGTAAATATCCTCAGGGATATTTCATAAAGCATTACAATCATATACCCTTTTCCTTCTTCAAACTATACTTCTAGTGATTACGAAGTAGTTTCAAAGTTTAGGGATTTTGATGTAGCTCTGATATCACCTATTAATATGGAGGGTTAATCTAAAGTATTTTCCTTGTTGATTGTGGGCATCATCTAATGTGATCCCTCCTTAAATTCAATGAAAGTTAGATCGAGGGTTTTTTTGTTTAAATATCAACAATTACGAGTTGGTAGCCTCATTTTCTATCTTTCGGTCCAAGCTCTTAAGGGGAAGGATATCTTATCAATGGAGGGGTAGCTTTGGTCTTATTTCACTTCAACTAATTTTGGGGGTTGGTAAAGAAGGAATACAATACATCCTCTAAATATTTCTCTCTATCCCACAAAATGCATGGATTATCGATTCTCAAGGTAATGGAAAAGTTACATTTAAAATATTTATATTTCAAAGGCCTCTCCAGGTCCTTTCCTTTCTTGTGGATTCATTCCTAGCTTTGGTATTGGGCTTTCCATCCAAGCTTATGTAATTATGGTTAAGGGTATTTCATCATGCATGTGATGTTACATTAAATATATATGCATAAGTAAAATAGAATAAAAACTAAGGATATTTTAGAACACCACCAAAAATGAGTATATTACAATTCAAGGCATCTTTAGGATGAGTCACATCAAAATTGGTGTGGGGTTTTCTTTATAACCCCAAAGGAAAATGTGACTTAAACAATGCTTGAGGTATTGGTGAGTCCACTAATAATCAATTGGAAGCTATATCATTATATCAAGATATGGAAATCCTCAAATTGATGGTAGAGTGAAAGCTCATAGTCATCGAATATTCTTCACTTATTATTTGAATTGTGCAAAGCTGACCTCCTTGCAAAATTTAAGCCCTTCTAAGTTGATCTTTCTAATTCAAAGAGTTGTGAGGAAATTTAATTCTGCTGAACTTTTTCATGTGCTTAGATCCTTAAACACATTAGCTTTTTCATGTGCTCGTTTAGCCTACCTCCCATGATATTTTACAACTTGAACATTAGAGTGAACATGCATATGGAGCTCCTAATATAGATTGTTTGGGGATCAAACACTAGGTTAATAAAATGTAGTACCCCCTTAAGATGAACAATATGCTTGTCACTCCAAATGAAAAGTGTTATTAATAAAAACACAAAACAAAGGTAGCTTATCATGGTTAATTTCTCTCATCTACAGCTCTAGTCACCATCTAAAATGAAAATTTAATTGCACACTATCACAATGATGAATTTGCATGGTGGATCTCTTAAATTAATGATGTGTTGAGCTCTAATTGCAAAGATAAATTGTAGCAATGCCTTGGAATTGTAGGAAAGGTTAGTAATTCTAAAAATCTTTCTATTTATCATATTTTCATGATCTAAATGAAGGTTGGGTTAGAGTTGCATCCGTTCAAGTGGGTGGGATTGATCTCCTAGTGAATTATTTGGGCATGAATTTGGGTTATCAATAACATATATGAGCAACGAGGTATGCTTCCCCTTAGGTTTATTTTTGAGTTGGATACATATCGAGTGTTAAGGTCTATAATGGGATTTAGGTGAGGACCTTTCTGGGCCATTTCAAGAATAATTGGCATCATCTCGCTTATTGAAACACTATGTCTCCCAAATCGTGTAGCATTGATTGAGTAGGGATGTTTTGTTAGGGTAAACTTAACTTAGTGAAAGAGTAAAAATTGTTAGGTCCATATTGGTGGTTTCAGTCACATGGTTTTGGTGGCATGTGGTAGTAAAGCACATGGATTACATGTGATGAAGCATTTAAAAGGCTTGGAGATTCTCCTTTGTAATGTGCCTAAGTTGATCAGAGGGCTTACTTGTCTCGGCGCGGATGTTGGCTATCTTGGTTGCTTTTAAGTCAAGGTATGGTTGTGTTTAAGCCATATGATGACAATATATCTATTAGTTGGTTTTCCATGATTTGGGTTTTCCAAGTTAAAATCTATATGTTTTATATGTTTTTGTTGTGTAACTATTTTCTCTTTCATTGTCTTGTTAATATTTAGCAATGGTATCAAATCCAAGGGACCGTAGCTTGTAGAAGAAGGTGATGGTTACAAATTTAGGCACACTGTATGTTGAGGCTGAAGCTAACATAGAGAAGTTTGATTGGGATTTGACCATCAAACGTGAAGATTGCTCGAGAAGAAATAAAGGTCCAAAAGGGTGAGATGTATCCACAAAAGAAATATCTAGTGAGAAGAGCACCCAATATGAGTAGGTGTGTAGACATGAGAGAATGGTGACATAAGTGCTAGACAACAGTAACCAAAAAAAAAAAAAAAAACTTTGGAGATGAAAATTTTAAATTACATGTATGCGAGCATATGGTTGTAATACCTAGTTAGGCATGCACACCCCTGCTATTAAAGTATTAGTGTAGATATCAAAGATAGGTGAGGGGAGCATGAGGATTTCCCCAATCAAGTTTAAAGTGGGAATGTAAATTTGATTCAATGAAAGATTCAAAGTTTTTAGGTCCACAATGGTGGTTTCTAACACATGGTTTTGGTGGTCTGTGGTATTAGATCCCTTGGATTACATGTGATGAAGAATTTAAAATGATTTGGGGTTTCTCCACTGTAAAGTGCCTGAGTTGAGCAGAGGGATCACTTGTCTTGGGCAAGATGTTGGTCCACTTGGTTGCTTTTAAGTAAAGGCATAGTTGTGTTTAAGCCATATGATAATAATATATAAATATTAGCTAGTTTTTCGGGTTAAAATATTTGTGTCTTATGTGTTATTGTTGCTATAAATATTTTATCTCACATTGTCTTTTTAATCTCTAATGTTTTTTAGGGAAGGGTCTATCTACTAGCCTCATATGGAACCAACATTTGAAGGAAGTAGGAACTAAAGGAGGGGATGACCCAAAGCCCATTATATTCTTCCTAACAAGTTGGGACATCAAAGAGTGACTTGAATAAAAAAAAGGAAGCCATGGACATAGTTGAATTATACCATAAGAGTTTCTCCATATATATCAACATTGAAGTTAAGGAAATTGAGGATAAAATTAGGGACAAATAAGTGACACTTCAAATAAGGAAGTATATGAGGAGTTTCTTTACTGAATTACTAACATAGGATTCTATAAAAACCAAGATACAAAACTCTTTATGATGGTTGAGCTATATTGGCATAACAAAAGCTTCATTCTTAGGTATTAGAGGAGAAAGGGATGCAAAAAAAGGAAACTATGGACAATCCAAACTTCTTGGAAAAATTCAATATGTTGCCCTGATAAAAACCATTTGGGCAATAGAGGCAGTGGTTGTTGAAGAGGAACCAAATATCAACATTGGCTAAGAGCCAACGAGACTAACAACTATATAATCTACATCATGGTAGACTTTGATACTAAAGAGGAAAATTAACTTTGTCATATGTTAGGTATTTTCTTTTGGTTTCTAGGTTTGAGGTCTAGTTCTTCATACTTGCCTATAACATAGTTTTGTTTGATCCAAAGATGGTAATAGTTTATAGGTTTGAGGTCTAGTTCTTCATACTTGCCTATAACATAGTTTTGTTTGATCCAAAGATGGTAATAGTTTATAAGTTTAAACTATGTTTTGTATAGACTTATATTCAGATTGTTGAGTACTAATGGAAACTATAGGTATTATTTTCTGGTTATATTAAGACATGATGGCTACTATCTGGCTATATTAAGACACAATAAGTGTTCTCTATGCAAACTTATGATAATGTCAGATACACTTATATGAAGTACCGTCTCTATGTTAAAAATGAAGTAATTATTTGTATATTACTAAATAACATGCATACAAATAAGATGGAAAAGTGCATGAATCAAATAGAATGAGATGGGCCTTCAATTTAATCCCTCTCTTTGTACTCTTCACACATTTCTCTTTGTTCAATTGGTAGTGCAAATTAAACTCTAGAGGAATGGCACCATTTGGTAGAGTTGGGATATTTTTGGTTTTCCTTAGTACTTATCTCTAATTTGGTTCGACAAGAATAGTTGATTTTTAGTGTTACATAACCTCCTTATCAATGGATATTGATGTGACCAGTTCTAGGCTTAAGGGTGTGTAATTTGTGTTTTTTTCTAGATTTAGTTTAGTTTCTAGCACGGAGGAGCATCATCATAATAATCATTGTGTCTTATGAAATAATAGATCTTTGTTAGGCTCAATAGAGGCTCTCACATCAATTAGAGGATCTCCAATTAGCGATTTCACACCTAAACAATAAAGTGTATTCTTAGCGTGAATTCCAACTCATTAGGAATGTAAAACTAGAAGCAAGGGTGGCCATTTAAGGCAATAAAATCAAGAATCTAATTGTTGACCATAATAAACAATGTCAATTGATTTTGAGTTTACCTAAGAATTTTGATTCAATGGTTTCTATTCCAAAAATTTCTATTGTGATTGTTAAGGAAAAAAATAACAGAGAGGATATAGTGCAAAAAAGGAAGATGGTCTGTGAGAATGTAGCTCTGGAACCCAATATAAATGGTAGACAAGAAGCCCATAGTGGGCATGCTTTTCATTAATAATTCATGTTTTCGTGTTTTGCGAAATAACACTCTTATTATGCAAGTATATTAGGCTACATAGTTGTGGACTTTTTCGTTTTGTGACAAAACTTGTTAGAATAGCTTAGGTAGCTAGTGAACTCTCCATTTTTTTGGGAATTTTTGAATCCCTTGCATGAGAAATTATTTAGCTAAATTATATTTTCTTATTGCATGGTATGATTGAAACTATCTTTAATACATTTTTTTTTTCCATTTCAATTAAAAAAAATCTTTTTGTTTTTGTTTTTGTTTTTGTGTTATTGTACAATTTATTATTACAAGTCTCATTAAACATTTCTTTGGAAACACTTATTGTATATTAAATATAACATGATTCTTAGACTTTTTTCCATTTCAATTAAAAAAAAATCTTTTTGTTTTTGTTTTTGTGTTATTGTACAATTTGTTATTACAAGTCTCATTAAACATTTATTTAGAAACACTTATTGTATATTAAATATAACATGATTCTTAGACTTATTAGATTGAATTTTGTACTATAAATGAAAAGGACACCTATGTGATATTTCCACTACATTTCTCTTAATTTAAAAATGTTTCTTGTCATTAATATCTAACACCACTTTATATGAATTAAACAACAATTCATTATCATTTACATCCTTCACACTTTTTTCCTTCTTAGGAGGGCCTTTTTCTCCCTCATTGTTGGTCCTTACACAACATTCAATATATACCAAATTGTATCTTTGAAATTTATTAGGTATTATTTTTAAGAAGAAAAATATTTTTAAAAAATAAAAGAAAAACATTATGTTATCACCTTTTGAGCCACTTAATTCTCCCATTTCCAACATTTGCATAAAAATCTTGCTCTCTTTTCCACTTAGATTGGGAAAAATCGTATTAAATGTTTTCAAGTTTTTCTCTACGTGACCCATGTTAAGCAATACACATCATTGAAACGTACAAATAATTCTAATAATTTGTCATGTTCTATTTTTAGTACATGCTTCCTTGTGCTTGTTATAAGTTGTTTTCCTTATTGCTGTATCAACATCTTTTATGAATAAGAAACTTGCATTATGAAATAAGTAGAAAATTTTATACTATAATTTTTTTTCACATTAAGTGGTATGTATTATATAGTAATATCAACCCGTGTGCATTACACAATAATACAAACTAGTCATTTAATTATGTATGGAGTATCATGTAGCTTGATGCACAACTAAACAAATTATTGCGCACTAATACATTTCGCTTGTTTTGAAGCTTGGTGGTACACTTTACAATCATAAATGAATCAATGTTATATATTGTACAATGAACATCGAGAAACCCACCACAATAATAATTGCACATGAAGTGTTACATTCCGCTTGTTTTCAAGCTTGGTGGTATACTTTACCATCATAAATGAATCAATGTTATATATTGTACAATGAACATCGAGAAACCCACCACAATAATAATTGCACATGAAGTGTTACGTGAAGTGTTGGCCAAGTTTATTTTTTGGGCTATCTGTTATCAAATGTTATCTAATGCAGCATGGTATAGGTATATACTGCATATTGTTAGATTTAAATTCATTTAAATTTAGCGATGGGCAGTATATGTCATACCATATTAAATAGCGAATAACTCAGGAAATAAAGCTCGTTGTGAATTGTTAGATTTAAATTCATTTAAATCTAGCGATGGACAGTATATGTCATACCATATTAAATAGCAAATTACTCAAGAAATAAAGCTAGTTGTGAAGTGTTATTATCGAGGCTAAGTGAAATGTTACGTGATAATAAATGCATTGATCCATATTGCCTATAAAATGTAGTATTAAAAAATGAAAATACTACTATGTTTTCATTTGACTTTCCATGTATTAGTAAAATAATGTATAGTTTTCTTCTTTCAATTAATATATTGAGTGCTTCTCATATTGAAGTGAGAAAGTGTGTTATATTAGTATAAACACTTTATAATAATAATAATTTTTAACAAAGAATGAAGTGCAAGCATCCACAATTAGCACTTTGCATACATTTTTGTATTAAGTTTTTTTTCGGTGCGCATCAAAATCAAGTACAGAGGTGTATATAGGATTAAAAAAAGCACCACTAGTGTAAAGTGAATTAGACACATCTACTAAATGTACTTCAAATAGCCTTAGTGTAAAGTGAATATACATGCTTCCCAAAAATTTATTTTAAGAATATTGACTGATATTGATTGTGGTTTCGACTCAATTATAAGAGAAAAAAGTGTGATGGCCAATTCTTTAGATCCTTGATTCCATAGCATTCCAAGTTTATCAAATTCTCCTTTGTTGTTTGTGGTAAATCTAGGTTTTATTTATATTTTGATTTTCTAATCGAATTTACATTATCTTTGCATGTGCATTTGAATAATTATGCATTGAATTTTTGTAGTATCTTTATTTGGGATTAAATTAAAATGTATAAGATATTCCATTAGTACAAAAATGTTATAGGCTCTTATTTGGAGAAAGATACCATAAACAAACAGTGGACAAAAATAATGAACCACTTTACCATGCCAATTGTAACATGACATCTTTTAGTGGCCATCTTGGGCCAATGGTACTTCATTTTGATCAAGATCTCTTTCATGACACCAAAATAGTATGTAATTATTGAAAATATGAAGGGTTAAAAGTGAGTCGTGGGTTACACGTGGATTTGTTTTTTCCCAATACACAAGCAATCAACCAATTTATAAAACAAATGTCAAATTAATCAATAAATTTACTTTAATTTCATTGAAAATCCAAAAACACAATAACTCAATGATATTCTTCTTTAGGACCAAGGGTACATCTAAAGGTAGTTCAAGTGCAACTTATCTTTGATGAGAAGTTGGTGGTCTACTAAATTTATAGTTTATTAACAACTTGTCTCCATGAGGCAAATCACTGTTGGGTATATGACCAAAGTCCCACATTGACTAGAAGTGGGGAGGATCATGGGTATATAAGGATGGACAAATATCTCCATTGGTATGAGGCCTTTTGGGGTAAAGCCCATAAGCAAAGCCATGAGGGCTTAGGCCCAAAGTGGACAATATCATACCATTGTGGAGATATGTGGTGTCAAGAATCCTTACAAGTGGTATCAGAGCCATGCCTCGAAGTTAGCGAAGTGGATGAATCCTCGAATGTCGAACGAAGGTGGTGGGCCCCGGTAATATCACGATGGGATCCATGGATGAGCTCGGTTAGACAGGCGGTATGCTCCGGATTCTTCATGGATGTGTCCTGGTCCCAACACGGTGAAGAGGAGTTGACCTGGGATAGAGCAAGCTCTCGAGGCAGGTGGTGCTCCATGTAAGGCGTGTGCTTCCAACGCATTGGAGCGGAGAATCTTGGTTGGTAGAGAGTGGACGGATGGATAATCGTTTGAGGGGAGGCTCGATGGTCCTTTGTTCGAGGGGAGGATTGTTGGGTATACGACCAAAGTCCCACATTGACTAGAAGTGGGGATGATCATGGGTATATAAGGATGGACAAATATCTCCATTGGTATGAGGCCTTTTGGGGTAAAGCCCATAAGAAAAGCCATGAGGGCTTAGGCCCAAAGTGGACAATATCATACCATTGTGGAGATATGTGGTGTCCAAAATCCTTACAATTACGTATCAGACGAATAATAAATATAGATGCCTTCCTTTCAATAGATAATGCTTTTTCATTGGAGCATTCCTTAGGTGAACAACTTGCATTAAAGAATTGGTAACTAAATTATATATGAACCCTGCACCATTTCCATTGGCATGTGGATGGCCATCAATATAGAACATGCTTTTCATGTTAAAGATTTTGGAAGAATAACCATTCATGCACATACTATATGTGGAAATGTTATGTTTGTATTTAACAATATTTAGGTAATTAGGTAAACTTTAAAGAGGATGAAAAAATAAAATAAGTGTCATATACTATTTGGGAGGAATAAACAATGTGAACAGATAAACAACCTATGATTTGCAACATCTATTTAAGAGTTGGAAGTCATGTAATTATTACTACAAAATGATAATTTGGTCCCATCATTAGGCATAGTAGGGAAAGCAACCAAATAACATACAAAGCATGGTTATAATAGGTTTGGTATTTACTTTATAGATGGACATGAAGAGAGAAGTCATAGTTTTCATCTGGAAATTGAATCAAGCTTCGTGTGTACATAGATATTATTACTATTAGTGTCTACAACTTTTTGGATCTCCTAGTATATATGTTTTAATAAGTATTTATATTTTACTTTAGCTCAATATAACTCTTGATTGACTAATTAGAATGATATAGGCTAGTCAATTTGAGGACAAAACATAGTTGATTTAAATTCCAACTTTTCAAAGTTGAAGGAGCATATGGAAGAATTTCCACATGCATTTTCTATATATCATGGTGGATCCCTAATTGTAGTGAGAGGTATCAAAGCATCAACTTTGGGTATTTGATCATTAACATGATGGGATAGTGCGACATGCACAAGGCTCACTTTTAAACCTTCACATTTTCAATAATGACATACTATTTTGGTGTCATAAAATGGATCTTGATCAAAATGAAGTACCATTGGCCCAAGATGGCCACTAAAATATGTCATGTTACAATTGGCATGGTAAAGTGGTTCATTATTTTTGTCCACTATTTTTTTATGGTATCTTTCTCCAAATAAGAGCCTATAACATTTTTGTACTAATGTAATATCTTGTACATTTTAATTTAATCCCGAATAAAGATACTACAAAAATTCAATGCATAATTATTCAAATGCACATGCAAATATAATGTAAATTCGATTAGAAAATAAAATTATAAATAAAACCTAGATTTACCACAAACAACAATAGAGAATTTGATGAAATTGGAATGCTATGGAATCAAGGATATAAAGAATTGGCCATCTCACTTTTTTCTCTTATAATTGAGTCAAAACATTATTCATTTAAATGTTTTGTCTAATGTTTGTAAATTGGGTTTACCTTAAGTGGTTTGGAGGAATGATTAGGTTCCTCCACACCCAGGTTCAATTCTTGCAAATGACATGATGAGCTTTGATGTAATGACCTCGAGCCTTGTTTTTGAAAATGAATAGTCACTCGAGGACCAAAACATGTATATTCCTCATATAAAATATAAAGGTATTTTCCATGTGAAAAAAAAAATGTTTTGTCTAATGTTTGAATGTCTCAAATGCCTTCCATTTACTAATAGCATTGATTTAATGTTTAATAATTTTTCTATGATTTCAATGGTGAGAAACATGTTTATCATTTATGATTTCACCCGTTATGATGTCTATTCAACAAAAAGCTTCTAAAGTAGCATAACTTGGAGAGGAAACATACCAAATGTTATCACTTTCCTTGCTTCCTAAGGCTTTGAATGGAGCTAAAGGAAGGTAACAACAAACCAAGCTGTAGGTCAGGTAGCTAGCCCTACCGACACCAGAGAGTGCTCTCTTGTTGTCACTTTTGCAATCAAAGGAATGACTGAGTATCTAATGATATTAGGCTAGGTATGTAAGCTTCGTAAATATAATTTGTTTGATGTTTTAAGTTTTGGATAGAAAGGTCCGTGAGGAGGTTGTGTGTAGGGTTTTTAGGTCTGAATTCCAAGGTCAATTTGCAGAGAATGTGTGGGGCTAGATAGGTAGTTTGAAAGCATGTTTAATAGGTCATTGAGTATAGGTTGAATTAAGAGAGAGTCTGAATGAGCACTGAGGTGAATTCATTCATTTAGAAGTGAATAGACATATCATGTAAACCTTGCCTAAAACAGAGCATGAACATACATGATTTCTTCTTATAAACTTACAAGATAAACATATGGAAAGATGTATATGAAAGAAGAAGATATATCATTGACATATACAACTGTAGTGATAACTTTCAATTATTGACATCACTTAAGACCACAGATGTTGGATTCTATCCTTCATTGTTTGGTTATACCTGTCATCCCAATAATATTGGGTGAGTTGGCCATTCCAACAACTTCCATCTGACCACATGCATATGTCATGAAGCAAACTTAGAAGGTTGCACCATATATATTACATAAATGTAACTTTAAAAACTTAATTTGTTTAGAGATTTAAGGACATTCTATAAACCTTAGATGAGTAAAAACTCTATTGTTCCAACTAGTGTATCAGATCTTCAAGCTATTTCAAAAACTATATAAACTATCTATAAGGTGATTCATTAGTTTATTGTGTTTAGATTTTTTTGTTTATGAAGTACATTGTACTTGTATTTTAGTATTATTTAATTCTATGTTAGTATTTTAAATAAGTTAAAGAATGAAGTTTTTATTTATTTAATGGTGATTCATTAGTTTATTGTGTTTAGATTTTTTGTTTATGAAGTACATTGTGCTTGTATTTTAGTATTATTTACTTTTATGTTAGTATTTTAAATAAGTTAAAGAATGAAGTTTTTATTTATTTAATTGTTAATATTGATTAAGTTAAGTGATAATGTTAACTTATGCTTATGTTACAATGATATTAATAATATTGAAGGTATGCATAGTCTATTTTTACATTAGTTTGGATTTCATGTAATCTTTGTATATTTTGATATAATGTATATAACCTACAAGTTGGAAGCATTTCCCCACAAGAATTCTCATTTATTTTAACATCATATTATAAATAGTTAAGAATTTTATGTGCTTTTACATTTTGAATTTCAATTTTTTTAGAATTTATACTTACAAAAAATTGATTTGTGTAAATGTTTAATAAATATTAAATTTAATAATCTAGGCTATTTTTATATTAAGATTTTCGACTTTAAATTTTAAATCTAAACCACTTCTAAAGATATACTCTTCATAAATTTCATTCGTAAAGAGACTTCTAAACTATAATTTAAGAGGGCATAACAAGTAGATCCTCATATCGGTAGGGAGGGCTCACGACACAGACATTGCAAATTTGCAGGCTCTACAGTCTTTTTGAAAGAAACAATTACCTTAATTAGGGCACCAAAAAATAGTGGATCCATAGGCAACAAACACATCAGAGTTTACTAGCAACAACCTCGGTTACAAAGCAAAAAGAAATATTTTTTTTCTTTCTTGAAGATTATTTTTTTAATTATATAAGGGGCAAAAAAATGAACAGAGATACCTGGAATCAACTTATTATTTAAGATTGATTTTCTTGAAACCGTTTTTATAGAACAAATTTTTGTTATTCTAAAAGAGATAATAAAAAAGGAAACACTACAGTGTACTAAAAAAACTTGAAAATATGGGCCTTAAACTTATTTTTGAAATTTATTTTCTTTTTCAAAATGGCAGGCACATGATCTTTTTAAGTTGGGAGAATCACAATTGTTATAGTATCACACATGTTATAGCAACAAAACAAAGATGGCCTTCATAAGCATTGTTGAGGCTTGCATTTGCATATTGAGATAAATAGATGCATGGCAAGATTTTATGCCAAAGAAAGCCTTTGAAAGTATTGAATAGGCCAGGAATCATCATGATATTATAGGTAGTGGAATAACTGGAACAAGAGCCAAGGGGTGGCAATGTCACTGCCATTGTTTTTTGACATTACTACAACGTTGTTTTGTTTATAAAATAATATAAGAAAATGTCTTATTTATATATCAATAAAATATATATATAATGTTAACACAGTTATTTTTTACAATATTGCATAATCACCAAGATGTGTTTATATGAACATTTGGATGATTTTCTTGAAATCTTTTTTATAGAACAATTTTTTGTTATTCTAAAAGAAATGTAAAAAAGGAAACACTATAGTGTACTAAAAAAACTTGAAAATATGGGCCTTAGACTTCTTTTTGAAAGTTATTTTCTTTTTCAAAATGATAGGCACATGATCTTTTTAAGTTGGGAGAATCACAATTGTTATAGTATTACACATGTTATAGCAACAAAACAAAGATGACCTTCATAAGCATTGTTGAGGCTTGCATATGTATATTGAGATAAATAGATGCATGGAAAGATTTTATGCCAAAGAAAGCCTTTGAAATTATTGAATTGGCTAGGAATCATCATGATACTACAGGTAGTTGATTAACTGGAACAAGAGCCAAAGCTGTGGCAATGTCACTGCCATTGTTTTTTTAACATTACTACATTGTGGTTTTTGTTATAAAATAATATAGAGAAATGTCTTATTAAAATAATATGATAAATAAATTATATATATAATGTTAACACTGTTATTTTTTACAATATTTCATAATCACCGAGACGTGTTTAATGAACATTTGAATGAAAGTTGAAAGCTTGCACCACATTTTTTTGGAATGAAAAATTCTTGTTTCAATGATGCTTTATAAACCACTTCTCTTGGAATTTTATTAATATGAAATTACTCACAACATACACTCAAAAAATATATGAATAAGAGTAAATATATTAATGTGCAACAACATGTCATAAAAGAGATACATGACTATAGTGATAACTTGCAATTATTGACATCACATAAGACCACTTGCAATTATTGACATCACTTAAGACCACAAACCTTGGATTCTATCAGGTTGTTTGGTTATATATGTCATCCTAATAATATAGGGTGAGTTGGCCATTCCAACAAGTTCAATCTCACCACATGCATATATCATGAAGCAAACTTAGGAGGTTGCACCATATATATATATTATATAAATGGCACTTTAAAAACTTATTTTGTTTAGATATTTAAGGACATTCTATAAACTTGAGATGAGTAAAAACTCTATTCTTCCAGCTAGTGTATCAAATCTTCAAGCTATTTCACAAACTATTTATAAGGTGATTCATTAGTTTATTGTGTTTAGATTTTTTATTTATGAAGTAGATTGTACTTGTATCTTAGTATTATTTACTTCTATGTTAATATTTTAAATAAGTTAAAGAATGAAGTTAGTATTTATTTAATTGTGAATATTAATTAAGTTAAGGGACAATGTTAACTTATGCTTGTGTTACAATGATATTAAAAATATTGAACTAATATTAGCTATATTGAAAGCATGCATAATCTATTTTTACATTGGTTTGGAAGCATTTGGCAGTAAGAATTCTCATTTTTTGTAACCACATATTATAAATAGTTAAGAATTTTCTATGATTTTACATTTTGAATTTCAATTTTTTTAGAAATTATATTTACAAAATCTTGATCCATGTAAATGCTTAATAAATATTAAATTTATTAATCTAGCCTATTTTTATATTAAAATTTTCGACTTAAACCTGAACCATTTTTTAAAATATACTATTCACCCTTCATAAATTTCATTCCTAAAAAGGCTTCTAAATTATAAGTTAAGAGGTCGTAACAAGAAGATCCTCATATCCATAACATTCAAGACACAAACAATGCAAATTTGTAGGAGCTACAGTGTTTTTGAAAGAAACAATTATGGTAATCAGGGCACCAAAAGGATCACCATAGTGGATCCATAGGCAACAAACACATCAAAGCTTACCAGCAACAACCCCTGTTGCAAAGAAAAAATAAAGAATTATTTTTTCTTGAAGATTATTTTTTCAATTACCATGCTGAAGGTGATGAAGAGGATTATAAAGAATTGGGAGATTTTTTTAATCACAATATCGCTCCATTGTCTGAGGGTCTGACATACTTGGGATTTAGACTAAAACCCCTAAGTTATAAGGCGGATGACTGGAAATGGCTAATTTTAAAATATCAAAAGAAGATAAATTGTTGGTCCTCAAAATGGTTGTCGAGGGGTGGGAGACTGATACTAGCACAAGCGGTTTTGCAGCAATACACTGTTTACTGGGCTCATTTATACATTATCCCAAACAAAACTCTAGCAGAAATCAAGAAGGTGATAACTAGATTCATATGGAATGGAGGCAAGGAGGGCAAACCTATTCACTTAGCCCGATTGGAATGTATCACAAAACCGAAGGAAAAGGGAGGGTGGGGTATCCTTGACGTGGAAATCTTTGGCAAAAATTTGATCATCAAATCCATGTGGCGATGCCTAACCATAAAGGGAATGTGGAATGAGATTATTCAACACAAATATTTGGGGCAAAAGGATATGGAGACCATCCTGGCATCGGGATGGGCGGAGGATCGAAAACAGTCGAACATTTGGAAGGGTTTCGACAAATCTTGGCCCTGTTTTCAAGAAACATAAAATGGATCTTTGGTAATGGTTACAAAATCCAGATAGGAAGTCCAAGTTTGTTGGGCTCTAACCCTTGCTCTTCCCTCGGCTGTGATACTATGGAGAAAATAAACCAAAATGGATTTTTCTTTATGAGCTAGATAATTAAAGGGTGGGTTGATGAGATTCTGAGCTGGAAGTCATATAGGGAAGTGGGACTGGACAGAAACAGGAGGGAGGAATGGGAAAAATACATTTATAATATCAGAAGCTTGGGGTTGATAAGAGGAGCAGAGGGAGATAGAATTACCTAGGAGGGAACAACAACTAAGGGCCAAATCAAAACTAAAGTGATATATAAGGAATTTATAAACAAAAATTTGGAAAATGAACAGGACAGCTGGTTCAAGGATATGTGGAAGGAAAATGTACAGGTGAAGATGATAATTTTTATATGGCTCGTGTGGAAAGACAAAAATATTACCTGGAAAAATCTACAAAGAAAGGGATGGCAGGGGCCAGGGATATGCATTTTATGCGGGGAGGATTTAGAGGACAACTAACACTTATTTTATAACTGCTCTTTTGCTAGAGATATTCTTATCTCTTTATGCTCTCACTTTTAGCTCAATACTCCAAAGCACAGGACAACTTTTGAATGCATCAGATGGTGGTACGGGAGGGGAAAAATATTCAGAAACATCTCGTTTTTATTTCATTGGTATATTTGGTGTGGGAGAAATAAGAATATTTTTGAAGGGAGGCTAGTTACTACTAACAATATTTGCCATAATATCATTAGTACATAGGAAAAGATGAAGTTAAATCAAAGGCCTCCAAGAGATTTATTGAAGAGATTGCGCCCATTTGAAATTCATTATCCTGCTGGCTTCTTGACAGAACCTCACAAAATAAAAAATGTGGCTATGGGGCCTGGCTAATGATTTCTCCCACTTGTCACTACAAAATTTACTAGAGCGAGGGGATGGGATCAAATATGAGGGCGGAAATTTTAGCTTTATGGGGTTTGCTGTGGTTTTCCTGCCAGTTGCATTTGGAGAAGCTGTGGGTCTGTGGAGATTCAAAAGTTCTCATAGAACACATGAAAAACAACACCAATCTTAATCCGGGTCATCTCACACATTAGCTGGAGCGAATTCACTCCCTAAAAAGAAATTTTAACGAAATCACTTTCTGCCACATTTACAGGGAAAAAAAAAATGAAGCTGACCACCTCTCAAAAAAAGGTCTGAATGGGGTCTTTGGTGAAATTCACTACGCTTTATACAACGCTAGTGGACCTGGTGTGGAAGGAACTGTAAACTTCATTTGAGGCATTTTTTTGCTTTCAGCGGTCTGAAAGAAAGAAATAAATAGTAACTTTTTTGCAGCATCTATATCCTTCTTGTTGTTTGTCAAAGCAGGAAGGCGGTTGGATCCGTTTCTGAAGATAGAAAGGCAAAATCTAATCTGAAAATGTATTTTTTAATAGATGTACAGACAGTTGGAGTAATAGAAAATATTGAAAAAGTCACTTGGTTTTGGAATTCTGTAGTTTTTATGTTGACGAGGTAACTCACCCAAGGCTACCTGACAAATCTTTGATGTAATGAAACTGAACGATTATTGTTTACAACTTTTATATAAGTAATTGCCCTAGTACATAATATATACCAGTTAGTATTTTCATGTTGAAAAAAAAAATATAAGCGGCACAAAAATGAACAGAGATACCAGGAGGCAACTAATTGTTTAAGATTGATTTTCTTGAAACTATTTTTATAGAACACGTTTTTGTCGATTCTTAAAAGAAACAAACCCTACAATGTACAAAAAAAAACTTGAAAATATGGGCCTTAGACATATTTTTGAAAGTTTTTTTTTCAAAATGACAGGGACACGATCTTTTTAAGTTGAGAGAATCACAATTGTTATAGTATCACACTTGTTATAGTAACAAAACAAATATGGCCTTCACAAGCATTGTTGAGACTTACATCTGTATATTGATATCTTAGTAGAAATTCTTTCGGTAATAATCACATGCAAAAGAACGAGGTCGACGCGAAGCTTAGATTCCAAAAATATTGATATCTTTTTAAGTTGAGAGAATCACAATTGTTATAGTATCACACCTGTTATAGTAACAAAACAAAGATGGCCTTCAAAAGCATTGTTGAGACTTGTCTATGTATATTGAGATAAATAGATATATGGCAAAAGTTTATGCCAAAAAAAGCCTTTGAAAATCTTGAATTGGCAAAAAACCATCATGATATTACAAGTAGTGGATTAACTAGAATAATAGCTTCATTTCTTTCTCTATAGTCATCCCATCTCTTAGTTTTGTCACCCCAAATTTCCCTGTTCCCTTTTTGGATTCTCTACCAGCATCCATTAATTTTTTCGCATAGTATGCATAAAATCAATGAGTGTGAAGGAAAGCGCCAGGTCCTTTTCTATCTTCTTATAACCTATGCCAGCCCCATATTCGGAATTTTTTTGACCCTTTCAACCATGCATTCTCACACATCAAATTTGATAAGCCCCAATCTTAAAGACCAGTATGTGACGATGTCAATTTAGTTTCATCATGGTCATGGACTTAGATGTGGGACCATTTCATTGGATGGTTATATTCTTTGATACACCGCGTCGGATTGTATCCAACGATAAGAAAACCTTCAAATGTTAGATTGATTCATTTAACCATTTAACATGCAGTTATTGGGAAAATTTAAGCAGTCGACTATGTTTTTAATCAACTTAGATTGAAATTATTCGTTTGCATTACAATCTGTGTTCATGGAATTTTTTTTCAATCTAAGTCAGATAAAACATCGTTGACACACTGGATTATTTGAAGTAAATTAGCTCTCATAGTACGAGTTTAATTTTCTTTGCTAGCCCAGGATGTAGTTTTGTGCAATTTGTCCAAATTTATTGTAACATAAACTCTACAGAATGATATGTAAAATCCATTGTGTTTCAACTTTGTTAAATCAATTTTTGCAAAACAACTCTATGATTGACAAGAGTAAAGTGGGTTTAGCAGTGTACCCATTTCCTTCAAGCGCTCAAATAACGATCGACTAGCCAGTATCCTTTGACAATTTCAAAAGTTATTAATAAATGAATATGTTATCTTTGAAGACATAAGAAATGTCTTCATAACTTGCACATTCACACAACATGCTCTGATTCAGTCGGCCTCACATAGCATAACGTCGAACGAACACTCATTAACATATTCAAATCTACTTTGATTAATTAATATAGTCTGCATATTCTATATTTCATAATTTCGTTTTCTAACTTATTTATGGCAGAGCCTCAACCACAAAAACACAAGAAAACCAAAATTCAACATGTTAATACAAGACAACTGAAATACATACCTACCACTAGTACGCTAAATACATAATATAATAAAAGATAAGGTCTTCGGAAGATTTTGTACTTGTTTTTGTTTTGAGATTCGTTGGAACTCTATTAATATGTGTATTCCTTCAAAACCAATTCTAATACCAATAATAATGTTAACTGAATTGGGTTTCTTAACCGAATAGGGGTAATGGATTAATTTAGTTTCCATCTCGATGATATGATGTAAATGTTCCCAATAATATATTTCTTAATATTTATTTCTGGTATTAAGCATTGGAGATGGTAAATGATGTTTTTCTTTTCACTATTCCATGACAATAAAAACAACTTGATTAATACCATATACTTTAAGTTAAGGTGGTATCTCTATGATGCAAGAAAAAGCTATGGTAAATTGAAAAATAAGAACATAGATGTAATAAATGAAATTATCTCACAAGATTTTTTAATTTTAATTTAATTTTAATTTATATATATATATATTTTCTTGGCAAAAAAAATTGAAACTTCCCATTATATAATAAAAAGTTTATTGAGTACATGTCTAAGCATTTTATTTGTTTGTGAGTCACGCAGGACTGCAAAATAGATCCAACAACTATTAACATAGAGCCAAAAATCGAAAAATATTCACATATATAAAAACATCTGCTTGAGCCTTGCTCTCTTGAGCAAGTATGTCTACCATTTTCATGCCAGCCCACTTTGTCATGCCTCCTCTTATGAGGAAAGCATCCGGTTCAAAGAGGCTAGCCAAAACCACCACCCTTCTAGTCTCGAGTTTCCTCTTATGAGGAAAACAACTCTAAACAAGACCTAGAAGCCAGCCAAAAAACCACAAAAATATATATGAGAGTATCTGTAAAAGTCATAATGTGTGTAATATCCAGTAAGCCAAAGTAACAGTATCGCTCAGATGGAAAAAACCGAAAACATAATATACATAAAACCAAACGAAGGAAATAGAGCCTAGCTCCAGGGATAATTTTAAGGATGGAAAGTTATCTTGAAGTTTAAAAACGTTCGCGAATTTCACTAGTCCCTAATATGCGAAATATAAAATTTATTGATATGTTTGTAAAATTATACAAAATTATAATGATTTTATATATATTCTCTATATAATGTTGGTTATTTTTAAGGTAAAATAATTTTATATTGTAAAATTTAGGCGAATCTTTTTTTTGAAAAATCATGGAAAATTAGCCCACCTGCAAATATTAGCCCCTAAAATTTTCCATGCCTAGCTCTACACCGAGAGCCCAAGAACTAACACTGTCAAAAGTAAGGGGCACGATCTGTCTCCACTAGGCCCGCCAGGCCTGTCTTCTTTATTTTCCAACTGCCCAAAACTTGTTGTGTGCCCTCCTTAGAAAGGAGGTTTGCTGCCTCATTCCACTCCCTGTAAATGTGACATACAAATATGTAAGAAAAATGATTTTTTAATGTCCAAATTTCTTCAAGGATTGGTTTTGAAAGATAGTTTTGGCATAGAAATTCTTTATTGAACCACTTGACAATGTTTAAGGAGTCCCAAAAAATTTGAACGGAAAGAATGCCCATCTAGATCAGAAAACATAGAAGCAAATGAAGAGCCTTTGGTTTGGTGTAATTGTTTATTCCATTCCCTAGTCCCAATGAAGCTTCCTTATGACTCTCCAGGCTAAGGTGAATCACTATACCAGCCCCGCACCTATCATCATCGTTGGACGCGTCGTCGAAGTATGCCCACGGCATATCCCCCTTGATAACTTCCGGAGTGACCACCCTATGATTTGTCTTAGAGTTTGGTTCCTACATTTGGTTATAGATGACCGCACTCTCCTGAGAAATAACCTGTGGCTGGGTCTATTTTTCTTTAAAATTTTCCTTATTTCTAGAAAGCCAAATGCCCTATGAGATATAGTAGGGGGAGTGCCCTGTAATTTTCCTCTTGGCTCCCCTGCCACCATTCCTTCCATGCTTTCGGGACTAACTCCCCATCACACCTTTGTGACTTTCCTACAATAGCCCCATCGTCTCAGTCCAAACCATTCTGCTGTAGGGGCAATGGATAAATAAATGATGTACTGATTCAGAGGTTGTTTTGAAGAGTGGGAATCATCTCAGACTTTCCTTCTTCCTTTTCAACATGTTTTCCCAAGTTGGGATGTTATTTTTTAATATACACCAGAAAAATAACCTGATTTTGGATGGGCATTTAAACTTCTAGAGATGTTTTTCCCACCAAGCTGGAGCCTCCCATCCCTCTTTGGCCATGAGGAAAGCATATCCGCACTTTGGAGTATACTTTCATGTGGTTCTATGTATCGATCTTAATTCGTCCTCTCTATCCTTGATATGCACATTCGATCAAACTAGTTCACATGTATACTTTTTCCAATCTTCATGCCAGATGGGGTCGATCATCAAATCCTCTCGTGTCATCCATCTTTATTGCCAGTGTGAGGAAGAAGCCTCCTTAACAATTTGATTTATGAAATGGAGGCCTTTGGCCCTTAGGAGAGTCCTCAACTCCTCTGGGAGTGAGTAGTCCTCATTTCACCCTACCCAAGGGTCCATCCCAATTCTGACCTGTTCCCCATTTCCTACCTACCAGACTAGACCTTCTTCAATCATACTCAACAATCCCAAAATGGCTTTCCAAACCACCAATTGTCTAGTATGTTTTTTCCCGGGAGATATAAGCCAATCTGTCAGTTCCACAGGATCAATGTATTTTCGCTTCATGACCTGGGACCATAATGATTCTTTAAACAAAATTCTCCAGACCATTTTGGCAGCTAGGGAGGCCACGAAGGAGGGGACCTCTTTCAACCCCCAACCTCCCTAGTCTTTTGGTCTAGCAATTTTGTCCCATGTCACCCAGGGCATCACCCTTTCCTCCTTCGATCCTGCCCACAAAAATTTGCCGCAGATTTTCCTCACCTTCAACAAAATGTTTTTTGGGACCCATGAGAGCATGGCCCAGTAAACTGGAATAGCCACGAGGACAAATTTGATCAACACCAATCTCCCCGCTCTAGATATCCATCTAAAAATCCAATGGTTCACTCTCTTTTCTATTTTGGCCACTAGCCACAGCCAGTCCATATATTTATATGAGTTTGGTTTGAGAGTAAAGCCAAGGTATTTTAAGTTGTCTTCCATTCCCTAACCTCATACGGAAGCTCCACCACTGTTCCTCTAATTTCCTCCCCCAAGAGGCCTTCTACAATGATGACCGACTTGACTATATTTATAATCATTCTTGTTACCAAGAGGAAGAGCTTGATGGATTGTTTTATATACTAGATCTTGCTTCTGTTGCCATCATTGAAGAGGAGGATATCATCTACGAAGAGGAGTTGGGTAATCTGCATATTAATGGCGACCTCTACTCCCTTGATATTCCCCCTCCTTTTGGCCGCAACTATCAACTGACTTAAAACTTCTACTGCCAAGAGAAAGAGAAGAGGAGACATGGGGCATCCCTGTCTTAGACCTCTCTGAATTTTGAAGAATGGAGAGGCTGCTCCATTTATAAGGATAAAAAATTTGATGTTCGTTATGCATCCCATCACCCAATTTATAAAACAAATATCAAAACCCAAATGCATTAGGAGTAATATCATATAAATCTAGCTTATCTTGTCATATGCTTTGGATAAGTCTATTTTGATTATCAATCCTTTCCTTCTGTTCCTCTTGATGTCGTGGAGAGTTTCCTGTGCCACCCTAATGTATTCATGGATCTGCCTCCCTTCTAAGAAACCAAACTGTTCCTGAGAGACATTCATGGAGAGGATCGGCTTCAACCTGATTGCAATAACTTTTGAAATGATCTTGTAGATGATATTACATAAAGAGATGGGAAAAAAGTCATCGAAAGAGCCTGGCTTGTCCAGTTTCAGAATAAGATCTATAAAGGTGGAATTCAGTGGTTTGAATATAGCTCCTCTCGATTGAGATTCTTCCACAATAGCTGTAAGCTCCTCCTCCATATCTTCAAAAGAGTGTTGATAGAACTCGAATGTCCACCCATCCGAACCCAGGCTTTTGTCCTTCTGCATTGACTTGAGGACTCCTTCCAACTCGTCCCTAGTCACCGGGCTTGTCAGCATCCCATTTTCCTCTTCTTCCACATACCTTGGAAAGTGTTGAGCTACCCTGACCACCTCTGCAATAGTAACTTTCGGGGGTGCTTTGAAAATCATGCTGAAGTGACCCTTACCCATTCTTGCCAGCTCTGGGAAATACTTTTCCACCCCATTGTCTTCCCTTCTCATCCCTCAGATGGTGTTTGCATTCCTCCTTCATTTAGCATAATTGTGGAAAAATTTCGAACTCTTGTCCCCTGCTGCTAGCCATAGTGCTTGACTCTTTAACCTCCATTGCTCCTCCTTTTCTAATACTATCTTCCTTCTCTCCCCTTCCAAATATTTTATGTGATCCCTTTTTTTCCCTGTTTCATATCATTTTGATTCAGGGCTTTCCATCCTTCCCAGTTCCTCTCCCAACCATTTCAGCCTTTCCTCCTGAGATTATCTTCTCTATTTAGCCCACTTAATGGTTTATTTTTTCATTTTTTTAAGGTTCTCCCAGAAGTGTGCTGCTTTGTTAGGAGGCTCTACTACCCCCCAAGAACTCCAGGTTTCCTTAAAAAAAGAATTATATGATTCCTCTTTTAGCCAGCCCAAATTGAATTTGAATGATGTTCTAGGTTTATCAAAACTGTCCTTAATTTCTAAGAGGATAGGATGATGATATGATTCCCCACCCTCCCCCACCCATTCCCTAAGGGCATCAAAACGATCCTCCAGACCTTCCTTGATCAAGAATATGTCTAATATCTTGGTCACCTTGGCATATCCTATCCTCCTATTCCTCGATGTTGGCCGAAGTTTGACAAGATTTATATCTATAAAGCGACCTTCCAATATTTTGGATGAGAAAAATTAAGAGAGGGGATCTGCACGGGCAGTCGGTCCCCATGATTCAGCCTGCCTAATTGAAAATTTCAGATCCCATCCTATTATGAGGTTGGGACTGTTCATACAAGTCCCAGACCAAAGCTCATTCCAAAATCATTCCCTCTCCTGGCAGGGGCCATATATATTCATGATCGTAAATGAAGAGCACAAATCAAGGGAATAAACCTCCATAGCCAAAACATGATCCCTTCCCCAAGTATTGATCATTTTAATTTTTTTCTCATTGATGCCCACTGCCAACCCGCCCAACCTTCCATTGGCATCCAACCCCACAAGGAACCACCTCGGAAAACGGTTCCAAAGTGTAGCAGAGACATCATCCCCAGGCCCCAGAGTTTCTTGAAGAATAATAATGTCTGGCCCATAACCAGAGAACAGGGCACATATAACTAGTTTTTTGGGCTCACTAGCTACACCTCTGCAATTAAAGGAAATCACAATCATTTGATCACCTAGTCTGGGGCATGCACTACTCTAAGTAACCATATTAAGGACCTATGTTTCCCATCTGCAATATCTATTTTGGATTTCAGTTGGGCTTTGGATAAGTTTGATTTACTCCCTCTCAGCTTGGGCCCAGAAGGAGAGACGACAAGGTTCCCCAACCCTCCCACTATCTCCAGCAGATTGAATTTTTTCTCCAGTGGCCTAAGGTTATAATATTGGCGCTCCCCTTCAGAGGAAGGGAACTCATCAAACCCTAGGGGAGGGTTGGGACAAAGATCAGCAGATAGGGCTAGGATGGATGTAATGATGTTATCCAAGGCCAATTCAACATGCACAGAGATACCATTGGACATATGTATAGATTCTGGTTCAGAAGGACCAGGCCCTGAACTCAAATGGGACAAATGCGAAAAAGAAACGGAAAGAGATGAGGGGGTATTAAGAACAATACTCGCCCTCTGTGGCGCTTCTGTGTCCTTTGCTGCATCCGAAGGCACCTCGACTGGGATGACTTCAGCACCTCCTAACACGGGGACTCCCACCTCCTCCATGATCGTATCTTCTTCCTTCCCTTCCAGCTCTGGCTGTGTGGACTGTTGTCCCTGCTCCTTCCCAGAAAGCATGCTTTGCTTCACTCCAATAGTCTTTCCTCCCTGATTGCACATGCCTTCCCCTTTGGATGCTTTTTTCTTTCTTCGGATACCCAATGGATAATCCTTTGCTATATGTCCATACTGGTGACACCTATGGCACTTGCTCATAATCCAGTGCCTGTATGAAAGACCAGTTCCTTTAATGTAATTGAATTGCCTCTGCCAATCCTTCTCTGGGTTTGAGTCTAATCAGAATTCTCGTAGTCCCTTTCTCTCCTGTCTGCTGAAAAGACATATAGCCTACAAGAAATTCCCTAACTCATTCACGATTTCCTTGAATACATTAGCAGTCCATAGCGGTTGAGGAAGCCATGGTAATTTTACCCAGATTGGAAGCTTCGCTATCTTTTCCCTTTGAGAATCGAAGAGGGGATGCCATATCTTGAACATAATCAGGGTTCGACCAAAACCACAATTCCTTTCTAGCACCTAAGAAACCATCTCTTTATTCCTAAACCTCATCATAAACCAGGCATTTTCCAGGATAACAACATCGAAGCAAAGGTCAAGCCCTGAATGCCATGCCTTCGCTGCCCATTCTTTTAAGAAAGTAGCTGATACTTTCTTGCACTTTGCTTTCCATACCATAGTTAAATCTGCAGTCTCCATGGCTTCGTCGATCGAAAGATCAATGCGTAGAACCAGATTTGGGTTCTGGTCCTTTCTTCTCACTACCCTGGCTTTCTTCCTCAATAGATCCAGGCTATCCTGATCGCTATCCAAAACATTGACTGGAGCCTCATGTCCCGAAGGTTCTTCATTGACTTTAACAGCAGACGTGGTGCCTTTCTCCTTCTGTTTTCCCCTAAAACTGATGGTCTGCACCCCTTCCTTGGTGCGACCTTCCTTCGAACCTCCTCCATTCCCCTCTCGGGTTGCTGGCCCTCCTTGTGAGTAGTGAATTCCCTGCTCAATCCCTTCATATTGATTCCTCCCCCCTGATCAGTGCCTCAAGCCGCTTCCTTCTATCCTTAGAAATGGCCTCTGTTATCCTCCCCAAGCCCTCCTCTCTAGGAAGACTAGAATGTCTTCGTTCCCCTTCACTCGGTTGCCACGATGCCAATCTCGTACCCTGCACCTCTCCTCCACTGAAAATTTGGATTTGGGCTGCCCTCTTTGCTCCCATATCCTAACTCAAACCCTCGTTCTTCAACAATTTGTAGCTGGCCACTATATCCTCGAGGCCTACCATATGCTGAAAGGGTTCAACCAAATCAACCCCCTCCCCTTTGTTCGCTAAACTGTTGATATATTCCATAGGAACCAGAAACCTCCAGATTGGGCACTATTAAAACCGACAAAAACTTTAAACTGCGGTCCATGGCCATTACGAATTTCTCAGTCGACCTCAGAATGCCTATCTGACTGCCTCCTGAACCCAAACCTACAGGCTTTCCTCCTTTTGCAGCTGCTGACCCAATGAAATCCTTCAAGTTTTTCTTCGTGACCTCCATTCCCCACATCGCGAGCATATCCCCCGGCTCGGGATCCACCTCCACCTTGTTCGATCCGTAGACCATCTTAATATACTCCAAAAACTACAGGCAGTGACAGATCCCGTTCTCCACCCTTCCCATCGAGCGCGTGCTGCTACCCCTAGCTAAAACCTCTCGTCTTGTGCACAACAGAACTGGTAAAAGAAACGACTGAGTAGTAACAAAATGGTTTTACCCTTTAGCCTGTATTGTCCTTCCCATTGAAAACAAAAAACGAGCACACAAACCTAGGACCATTGCTTCCCACGCCACCTGTCGCCATCCATCGTCACCATCCGCCTGCACCCTATGTCCCCCCTTGTTGGGTGGTGCCTTCAAGCAACAATAGCCCCATGCCGTTTGTGCACAAAATCAAACCATGTCGCCAGCTAGGGTTTCAGCTCCGAGTCTCCTTATCTCACAAGATGCAAGGATAATTCATAGATTTTTGTTATACGGATCTTATTTATTATTTTTTAAATGTATTTATTTTGTTTAAATGTTTTCATACTAAGTGCTTATGTATTTATCATTTTTAAAATGTTTTCATACAAAGTACTTATGTATTTATCATTTTTAAAATGTTTTCATATAAAGTGCTTAGGTAGTAGATCAAGTGATGTTGCTTTATGGTCATATGAATATTAACCACTATACAAGTCTATTGGCTTGTTTAGTAAATAAGATTTATAATATTTATGGTGAACATTATCCTTATAAGCTTTATCTATATTTTAACACAAAATAATGCATGCCAAAAGTTTTTTATTTTCAAGTTTTATAAATACTTGGAAATTGTAATTTGGAAACCATTACCATTTTTCGTAAAGTTATAATTATATGGATGAAAATGTTTACAAGATTAGTGTTACTTATATAGCTTAATATATTATGAAAGTAATTTGTAAAAATTTTCCCAATTTTTGTAAAGTTAATTTTTTTTAATTAAGTAGTTTATGGAGTCTTGGATAAATGGTGATTGGGTGCTTTGTTAAGATACTTTTTGATGTGAAGTCACTTTAAGGCAGTTCTTGATGTGAAAACACCTGTTCAATTCTCTATTTCTATCAGAGTGATATATTGGACATGATGAAAATATAGTTCTACCAAACTTAAAAAACAAATATTTATTAATAAAATAATTTATAAAATTAGTAGTAATTAAATAGCTTAACATATTCTAAAGCTATTTGTAAAGTGTTTCCTGCTAGAAGTGAAAGGTTCATATATCCCCTCTTGTTAAAGTAGGCATTCGTACCAAGTTAATGGAAAGTTGGAATTCATAGTTCTTTATAAATCAATAAAAATCATTTGCGTAAAACAAATATTTTTATGAAAGTTGTTGACATAAGAAATCAACCAAATTCAATTGAAACGCGTGCTATCCCATGAAATATATGTATTGACGAAGCTCTAAGTATGTATCGTGAAGACCACCTCGAACTAGTGTAATGGTAAGATCATGCAAGTGTCGAGAGGATACTACATTGATTTTGAATTTTTTTTTGACAACCAATTAGAGCTCTACTAACTAATATACTTCACATTAGTCCATGAATATTTAATTCATATTTATGGACAACTTGTGTTACCTCTTCAAAAAAAACACATTTTTCCATTGGAAAATATTCTTCCCAATCTTTTTAAACGCAAAACAACTCGAAGAAATCTTTACCATAAAAACCCATCACCTCTTAAAAATGCATTAAAAATTATGGGAGTTAGAAGAGGTTGTTAATGATAGTAGAGTTGGTTGTATATAACCACCTCTTTTTTTTTTTTTAAATACATGGATTCAAGGTGTGGGAATGGCATGTGAAGGAAGTATCTAGATGAGCACTGGTAAAGTTTTTCTACATTTCTTCTATGAAAACTATTTTTTAGATCTTTTGTCTATTATTATTAATATTCTACTAAATTTTAGGAATGTAGCAACACATTTACATACATGTAGAGATATCTAAAACCCCAAATTTTAAGGGATGTCATAGGGAAATTCAAGTCCTTAACATGGGATACCTTATTCTAAATACTAGTTTTATAAAAAATATGAAAGAATCCCAATAAAAAAAATAATAATAGAGATTTTATGGTCCTTGCAAATACTTGTTCAACACTAAATACACCAATTCTAACCTTATAAATTTAATACAATTATCACTTTCAAACACTAGAATCAGTTGAATTAGCTTTTACTTATGGAATATGGAATAAATTTCTCATTTTTACTCACAACAACTTAGTTTGAAAAAATGCAATAAAATCCTAGAATTGATATGCAAATTATTTTAGTGATTGCAATTTTCCTACGTAAGGAAAGCCCCAATTTTCCAGTATACCCAAGGTTTGTTTGGGATCCCTTCGAGATAAGTAATCTTGAGTGTCAAGGGGATTCTATTTTACCAAAATAATTTAAGAATGTGACTAGGCCTCTCCAACAATGTTGGTCAATTCAATACAAAATGGTTAGTATGAGTAGGAATAATCATTTTAGGGTTCCAACAATGATGGCCCTTCTTTAAAGGACCCGTGAAGAACTTAGAAGACCAAAATCCCCAAAATCATCACTCGGATAGGTGTACAAACAACAAAAATTATGTGACATATGTGGCAATCAGGGCTTTTAATGATGTAAACATGCATTCCACCTTGTAAATAATTTATAAACATAAAATAATCACATGTTGGCAGAAATATGTCACAAGCACTCATATCTTATAGAAACTTATATCAACCATGATTTTCATAACAACTTTTCAATTCTAAGTTCACACTTTTAGTTAAGTTAGAGCCCTTACATGCCTAATATGTCATGTCTTTGGCATAAGTGCAAGGTGGAGGAGGAGAGATTGCAAGTGGGAAACACATACATGTTATATTTCAGATTCATTCAATATCCAACATCATATATGTGTGTTTTTTATTCTATAGATGATTGAAGAGTTGGAGAGGGAAATTGGGAAATGAAGGAGGCGGGGTTTCAAGGAGGTGCAATGTGACTAGGGTTTTAGGAAGTTGAGGGGTGGTATCAAATGTTGGTAGAGGTTTCATTATTGGTTCAAAGAGTGTTTGTAGAGGTTATGATTGCGCATTAGAGAAATAAACCCATATATCTAGATCTAGGATGGTGAGAGGAAAGTTTTATTTCCTCATGCATGGATTTTAGAAGATGTAGATATGTTGTGGGATAGAGAATTATATGGATATTTTTGTGTCCATACACCCTCACCTACTAGATGTTTCTTTGGATAGGATAATTAGGGGAAAATTTAATCTCTAGGAAGGTTAAAATTTCCCCACTAAATTGTGCACTTTTTACTTTTTCAAAAGTGTGGAGGAGCATGAAGTTGTGTTTGCATGGTCTCATGGTGACACTGTTCCTTGGTATAAGCACTTTGATTCATATTTAGTGATCATAGATAGGAAATTTTTATGGGTGTGTTTGGCAATATTACTTGTTCATATTTGGGGTTTAAAAACCTTGAAGGCCATTGTGATTTGTTGGGTGTTTTTCAAAGTGTCACCTTAAAAAACCTAAATATGGAAGATGTTCCTCAATATTAGTCTTATCAGATCTTAATTGAGGGTTATAGGAAATTTCCTTAAGGTCTGGACTATGAAATATTTCATTCAAGAACAAGTGTTTTTATGTTTCCAGTCATATTATGTAAGATTGTCTTATGAGAGTTATTACTTTCAAGAAATGGAGGTCTATAAGGGTTTAGATGATTGATAATTCCATTTCTATGTCATTGAAGACAATAAGAGAGTTTCATAGTTTTTTTAGGCTTGAGGTGTGCTCTACTCCTCTCTTAAGTTATCGACCTTTTCGATCATCATAATGGGAATGGTTTTGTTGGTGCTAGTGTAGATCCAAATTTGATGGAAATCATATCCCAACCAATTAATGAGGTGGATTTTATAATATTAAGTGGTCAATATCCTCACGGATGTTTCATAAAGCATTACAATCATATACCCTTTGCCTCTTCAAATTATAATTCTAGTGATTACGAAGTAGTTTAAAGGTTGTGGGATTTTTATGTAGCTATGATATCACGAATTAATAGGGAGGGTTAATATAAAGTATTTTCCTTGTTGATTGTTGGCATCATTTAATGTGATCCCTACTTAAATTCAATGAAGGGTAGATCGAGGGTTTATTTGTTTATATATCAACAATTACGAGTTGGTAGCCTCATTTTCTATCTTTCAGTCCAAGCTCTTAAGGGGAAGGATATATTATCAATGGAGGAGTAGCTTTGGTCTTATTTCACTTCAACTAATTTTGGGGGTTGGTAAAGAGGGAATATAATACATCCTATAAATATTTCTCTCTATCCTGCCATATGCACGAATTATAAATTCTGAAGGTAATGGACAAGTTATATTTAGAAGAATTATATTTCAAAGGAATTTCCATGTCCTTTTATTTCTTGTGGATTCATTCCTAGCTTTGGGATCAAGATTTCCATCCAAGATTATGTAATTATGGTTAATGGTATTTTATCATGCATGTGATGTTACATTAACTATATATGCATACGTAACATAGAATAAAGACTAAGGATATTTTAGAACACCACCAAAAATGAGTATATTACAAGTCAAGGCATCTTTAGGATGAATAACATCAAAATTGGGGTGGGGTTTTATTTACATCCCCAAAGGAAAATGTGAATTGAACAATGCTTGAGGTTATAGTTTTCAGATTTCTGTGGTGTGAGTTTTGAGTTGCTGAATTCAGAATCTCCACAATGTGCATTTTTGTGTCTAATAATCAATTGGAAGCTATATCATATATCAAGGTATGGAAATCCTCAAATTGATGGTAGAGTGAAATCTCACAGTCATCGAATATTCCTTACTTATTATTTGAATTATGCAAAGCTTGACCTCCTTGCAAAACTTAAGCCCTTCTAAGTTAATCTTTATAATTCAAAGAGTTGTGAGGAAATTTTATTCTCTTGAGATTTTTCATGTACTTAGATCCTTAAACACACTAGATTTTTCATGTACTTGTTTAGCCTACCTTCTGTTATCACTCTCCCCAACTTCCCAAGGTTGAAAATAGGATTGGAGAAAAGTAACCACAGACCAGGCTTTAGGTCAAGTAGCTAGCCATACTAGGACCAGAGAGCGCTCTCTCATTGTCACTTTTGTAGTCAAAGAAATGACTGAGTATCTAATGATCTTAGGATAGATATTTAAGCTTAGTAAATAGGTTTTTTTTGATGTTTTTAGTTTTGGATAGAAAAGTCAGTGAGTAGACTGTGTAAGAGGTTTTTTAGGTCTGAATTCCAAGGTCAATCTGCAGAGAATATGTAAGGCTAGATAGTTAGTTTGAAAGAATTTTAATAATTCATTGAGTAAAGGATGAAGTAGAAGAGATTTTGAATGAGCGCTAAGGTGAATTCATTCAGCTTAGAAGCAAATAAACATAGCACTGTAAACCTTGTCTAAAATAGAGCATGCATATGGCATGATTTATGCTCATAAACTTACAAGATAAACATATATGAAGAAGAATACATGGTATTAAGCATGAAATGATAAACATACATAAGAAAAACAGATTCTCCAATTCATAGCACAAGTATCTCAACACAATTCTTGCAAATCTGTCTTTGATTTCATTCCAAATTGCTAATTACAAAAGATCCACTGCAAAATAAGACTATCCCACCCAACAAAAGACTAAAGAGATTATACTTATAGAAAATATTGACTATGACACCTCATCATGTCGAAATACTATCCAAAATGGATCATAAATACACAAGATGAGCCATTTCCTGGATTCTAGGGAAGTTAGAAACCATTCCCTGAATTTTAGCTATGAACTAGGAGTGTTTGTCGCTTACATTAATTAAATATTCCCTCATGATAGGTGGTAAAAACCAACTCAATAACTCTAATTCCAACTCACATGACAAAAAAACCTCAAATTTTTGACCATTTTTGAGCTTGAAAAGTGTCCTGAGGAATCCAACGCTGATTTGTGACTTTTCTGACAGAAGGGTAACAAAAATTTGCAGAAGCATAACAAAACTTTGGAGGCACTTTTAGGAGTCCAAATCCACTTCGAAAAGAACTATCGACTAGTCTTGTGTGTCTAATTTCCATAAAATATCTAATTTTTCAAAATTATCCACCGGAAGGCCTTAAAAAATCCATTCTCTCGAAGTTACTCCAAAAGCATAACAGAGGCTCCAAAAAGGTGGCAAAAACATGAAAAATGAATGGTTTATGAGCTTTTTCTCCAAAATTACAGATTTTCATGCCATGGGGGTTCCTCATATGTGATTTACTCATTAAAATACATCCATCCATGTAAATAAATCATCATTTGGATGTTCCCCAAATAAGCATATACAATTTTTTTGTTACCCTTTTGCAATGAGGAATTTCCAGAAGTTTGCAAAAATCACAAAAAATTCCAAAATTTTTCAAAACTTCTCAAAATTGGTTCTGTAGCACTCGTGAGTGATGGGTTAAACAACCAAGGATTTCACATGTGGTTCCTTTCTAGCATGAGGTTTGAGATATTGTTTGTACTCTTCAATGTCTAAGTCCATGCCCTTGAACCACTTCTCTGCATGAAAAGGAATATCTATTGCTGAAGAAATTAGGTTTGCTAATAGGTTAATCTCTACACATGCAATAGTGACCTTTCCCATGCTGAAGCTTGTGGAAAATAGGTTGGTCAATTGAAGATGATACCCCTCTTCCACGAGCCTTTCACAATATCTCAAACATTGAGCCCTCTAAAAGCATATTATGGCCAATGGCGAGTCATTGAATTCATGCATTGTGAAGGGTTCTAGCCTGAGGTGGTGCCCTCCCTTGAATATCTTCTTCTCACTCTCCATCTTGTTTATCATTGAAAGGATAAAAACCCTAGAGTGTTGATGAGATGGGTGGATGCATGGAAATATGGAAAAACAGAGTGTAGGAAAGTGTGAGTTTAGAGGATGAGATGAAGGATCATGAAAACACAAGAAGGTGGAAAAATGATGAAAACATAGGAAATTCCCAATGTTTGACTGTGAGAATAGCCAGTGTCGAGGTAGGGTAAGTTTATAAGGTGAAATGAGGGGCATGGATTTGAGAAAAAATTCTAAGAAAAATTCAGTACATAGAGTAGCATCTTAGCTCCATACTTTAAGTTGAATGAGGATAAATGGATGTGTGGAGGGTGGAAAAATCTAGCAAACACAGGAAATTTCCAAGTTTTTCATTGTGAAATAGCTAGAATCTAGGGTTTGGGTGAAATGATGTGTTAAGGATGGTGTGAATGATGGGAAATGTGGGGATAATGTATATGAGATGTTTGAGTTATGGTTTAGGTACTAGGGTTAGGGTTTAGGAAGGGGGAGTAGGTTAGGGTTTGTCAAATGAATTTTTTTCATACCATGGATAAGTGATAATTATGGAGAAAAACAAAATGAGCATAAAAATGTTTGAACACTAAAACATTTGACCAAAAGAGGGTATAAGAGTAACAATTTATCTTTTATGAGGTGTTCACAAGGTAATGATGCCAAGCACTGAGATGGTTTGGAGGTTTTCTCAGCCAAAAACTAAAATCTGCCTCTCCTCCAAAAGTGTAACAAGCATGTACAAAATCATAACAAGGGAGGAAAATTTGTAACAAGGGCTCATAGAAATGTAACAAGGGCTCATCGAAACGTAACAAGGGAATTTCCAAAAAACTTCAAAAATAGGGCTTAAAGATGGATACATATATCTCTAACCATAACGTTTTTACAAAACTGAGAGAGTTTTTTGTTCTTTGGAAGGTTATGAACAAAAACCTCCTCCATGTTTCTAAAATACTTTCCCATTTTCTCAGAATCCAACTTTGAATTTTATCGCTCAAAATTTGCAGAAGCATAGCGCACTCTAAGAAGAAATGTAACACCTACTTTTAGAGGAAGTTTGGAGGCCTTCCTAGAGGTGTTTGGGGCTGAAAGTGGTATGGTAGGAGAGCTTAGGGTGTCTTCTACAGAATGGAGTCATCAATAACTGCAAACCCTTGCGCCAAAACCCTGAAAAATTGATTTGAAGACAACCTGTCCAAAAGTGCAGAAAATGACATGAAGCAACAATATTTTGAAAATTTCTCTCAAACCATAACACTTGTGCATAAACTGAAGGATTTTTTTGTTCTTTTGCCTATGATTGACAAATCCCTCTTTCACTTTTGTAAAATTCATCTCCATTACTTCGGAAACTGATTTTGAAGCCAAATTGTCCCTGTGTGTAATGTAAACCCTAACTTGATCACGAAGCTCTAAAATGATGCCATGGGTCTGAGTTGGCTCAAACCTGGAATGGTGACCTCCCTTATGGACCTTCTTCTCACCCTCCATGATTTTTTTCAACAAGGAAATGCCTAAGTTGATGTAGTGGATAGGGAAGGTGGAAAATTAGGAAAACAAGAGATAGTGGTAAAGTGGTTTTAGGGACAAAATACCTAAAAATTTAGGGAGGTAGTGTGGTGAGTTGGCTACAGGATGCAAGTAGAATTTTCGGGAATGGGCATGTGAAAGGTACCCAAAAGGTCAAAACACATGGTTTCATTTCTTTTTTTGCCAAAATGTAGTGATAATTAGGGTTTTAATGAATTTGATGGAAAAGAGGGTGAGTGATATGAGATGTTTATGGTATGGTATATGAAGTTTTTATTAATGTTGTAGATGATTTTATTAAGGTTTTATTAGCTGAAACAAACCAAATATGAAAAACACCAAAAGCGCAACACCTGCGCAACACGTAGTGGAGGTAATCTAATGAAGCAAACCACTCATTTGCTCATGAATTTTGACTTTAGAGAGGTGTTGAGGGTGTCAAATTACTGTTTAGGAAGCGTATTAACCTTTTTGCAGTTTTTTTGAACCTTGGAGAATTGATTTGGAGCTCAAACACCAAAAGCGCAACACCTGCACAACACACCTAAAAGCATAGCATAGGTACCTTTGGCACAAATTTGCTTATTTTTCTTCAAACCATGGCAGTTGTGGAGTATGATGGTGAGAAGAGAGAAGCTCTTTAGTTATTTCCCTATCTTTCTAACTCCCTATGCAAATGAATTGTATGGTGAAAATGAGATTTTGTTCGCTTTCTTTTATGACATAATTGACTCTTATGGTGGCGAAACAAATGAGACCTAGACTTTGACCTAAATGAAGGTGTGGTGAATGAAATCACACCCTATATTATTGATGGATAACATGACCTTTGAAATGATGATGACCTAACAGAGTGAAGGGAGTAGCATTTCAAACCTAGACATATTTAGTGAACAAATTTTTATTTGAAAACTGACTTGAAACGTGAAATTTTGACCTAGGACCACTACTAAGTAAACCTGAAAGAGTACATTTGATCACTAAACATTTGGACACTAACACTGGTTTCAATTGGGAATGGAAGCTCCTTTAGGAGGTGTCAAGAACACCGTATACCAAGTAGCCTCATCCATTGAGAAATGGAGTCACTCGAGCTAAAATCCTCAAATTGATTCAAATCAAACTGAAAACTGAACTATACATCATCAAATGCAAACTCTACTGGAAACTCACACTAAAAAAGATGCTCAGAATTTTTAGGTTATTCATTACACGTTACCTACTCTAACTAGTCTATAAATCACTTAATCAAGTGCAGTCGAAGATCCAGTGCAACCATGAAAGAAAATGACTATCTGATTTCTTGCTCCTCCTACTTTCCTCAAAAGAAAGCGTTGTGGTAATGACAACCCCAATTAAAAACTAAACCCAATATCTGTGTTGGAAAATAAAAAATACTCCATATTTTCTGATGCTTCAAAAAAACTGTGGAAGGGGTCTTGAAAATCATGAAACATTACCTCTTGTTGATAAAAAAAAGAGAAGGGAAATGCTTTTTGTTGGGGCCCTTGTTTTGAAAACTTGTTTTGAATATTTTGAATTTTGAATAAAGGACAGATTTTGGGTTGCGGAACGACACATGGCAGTCGCAACCAAATCGCAACTACAGTAAGTCGCGGAGCTATCAAGGTGGCGAAGAAGCAAGAGATAGCTGAAGAAAGAAAAAGCATAAGCGCAGATGGAGAGAAGATACAACGGAAGACAGAAATCAAAACTCACAGCTCACAAGAGAGAAGTCGGAAGCCGCCGAAGAAGAACACAAGAGGAACTAGTAGTTGCGATGGTGGGTGAATAAATAACAGTCACCCGGCCGAAAGAGAAAAAGAATGTGACAAGAAGAGACGAATGCAGAGCGCTTGAAGAGGATTGAGTAGATGCTGCAGAGGGAACCCATTCTGAGCATGATATCTCTGTAGTTCCTAGGTTTCTCATATCTATCTCTTTTTCCTATAAGATGTCTGTGACAGAGTTGTAAGGATCTTGCTGTGGAAGCGATGTAACTATGGATTTGGTTGAATGTTATTAATATACCTGCAGGTTACTGTCTGATCTTATGAGTCACATGCATGCATGATGCCTGTGATGCTTTAAAATTTTATTTTCTTAATACCTAGTCGATGTTCTGAATGTTCTTGCGTATATATGATGTTGATGCAATCAATCCTATGTTAATCATGAGTTGCGGATCCCTCTATCACCTTTATCTCTTTCCCCCTTTCATGCGGTCGCGACACACCTCGGGTGAGACTCTCTGCTCTCCGGAGTAGGGTGATAATTCCAACGTGGTTCTAGACTACTGCAGATACCCTTGTTAGCTCCAACCTCTGAACTTGGGTCTTGCCTGTGAGTCCTATTTCTTCACCAACAAATGGTTCCGTTGCCAGGACCCTACACGTTATGAGGGCAACTAGATAATGGTATTGAGGATCTTTGAAGGAGAAATACGGCAATGGTGGGATAACCATCTAGACCAGTTCGTTGCTCAGCAAGCGGAGTTGGAAAATCAAAAGGAGGGGATGCTCAAGGATCTCGTCTTGTTCTCAGATTCTGCTAGTGACACCTACGAGATCCTCTGGGGAAGATTCCCTAGCGACCTCTGCAATTGGTTGCAGAGATTGCAGGCCAGGGTACCTAGGGATAGCTCACGGAGGATAAACCACAAGTGGGGGCACGACGATCTGGTGGCCTTGCATCGGTTGGATACTGAGTTGACTCGCGCGGTGGATTTTTGGGTAGAGACCACTTTGGACGGATACATTGTGGAGTTCGCCACAGAGTGCTAGCAATCCTTCTCGAAATCTGAGGCCATCTTCCGCTCTAGGCCGAGAGGGAAAATGCTCAAGGATATTCCGCTATGGATTAAGGCCCTGATGGTGGACGAAGGGCTGATAGAATTCCAAAATTCGAGCATGGAAGCGTAAACCTCCAGTGCTGGGGGAAGGGTTGAAGGGACAGATGCTACGTGAAGTGTGAAGCGGGGGGAGTGGGGAATGGATGTTGAGGCCGCAAGGAAGTTGAGGGAGCGACGTGCACATCGAAGGGCGTAGATCTCCGATAGGTGGCGCAGAAGGGTGATGCGGGAGTTGAAGCGACGGGAAGATAATAGGAAGAATCAGAAGGAGGCGCCTCAAAGGATAGGAAGTATGGACACCTAGGCGGATACCAAGGAGAGGGAAGGGACCGCTGTGGGAGTGTGAAGGGTGCATGGGAGCCTAGCTAGGAGAAAAAGGGAGATGACGACTGACGAAGATGATATAAGTGTGCAGCCCGAAGAAGGTTCCGATGGAAAATGGTACATCGTGATGCAGCGGTTGTTTCAAGAGCGATCAACATTCATCTCTCCAGGTAGCCCTACTTCCCAGAATTTGCATAGCAAGGATCCCTACCTTCCCCTGGTACTCTACAACCCTTTGAGTAATATTTTCGTTAAGTTACAAGCATTAAGTCGATTGCATAGTAGTTCAGTGTCACATGTTAGTAGCAATGTTACTAGTAGTATTACAGTTCCTAGTGGTATAGTCACACAACCAGGACCCGAAAGGTTTATCCTGGTCACCTCTTCGCAAGAAAACATGGCCGGGTCATTCACCTAGTATCCATAATTCTCTGGCCAAGGCAACGATGATTTGGAGCAACACTGGTATCTCTGCGAAGCCATATGGAGGGCTCGGCAGACGCCAGACGCAGGGAAGTTAATAAAGTTCCAAACCACGCTCAGAGAAAGGGATTTGCGGTGGTTCATCAAGTGGTTCAAGGCCCATCTGAATCTAGTAATTTCTAACGTTAAGTAGGATTTTTTCTGCGAATTTAAGCTTCCCTAGACAGACCAGCAGGGTCTGTCTGAGCTCTGGGAGATTAAGCAAAAAGAAGGGGAGACTGCATGGGAGCCGATGCGTCGATTCAAGGATGCAATCGGGAAACTCAGCTACTCGATTGACCCAAACCATCAGAGGGATTGGTTCATCAAGGCTCTGCTTCCCTTGACATGAACCCCCCTCACCCAGCAGAGGATTGACAACTTGCAGGACGCTTTGGAGCAGGCCATGAAGATAGAGGCCATGGCGGGCTACCCTCAGGAATATCGGGGAGGGCCGACCCCGTAGGATCCTTCCTTGGTAGGATTGCAACACCAGATCACCAGTCTGACTGAAAAGCTCAAGGAGATGCAGCCGATAAGACCAGCCAGGCCGAACGTTTGGTGCACTCATTACCTGGTCGAAGGCCACGTCACAACCGAGTGTCCTCGGTTGCGTGGCACAGGTGTGGGACCCTCTGTCGCGGCAATCCAGGGGGGTCCACCTACGGGGGGTGGCGCGGCAATGAACCCGCAAGGGGTATACTAGGCACAAAATCCTTACGCGGGGTTTCCACCTCAACCAAACCAAACCGCCACGAAATACTGTGAAATTTGTCGGATGATGGGTCATCAACCTCGGATGTGCCCAATTCTGCAGAAGTACTCCACCGTCCCAAACAATGCATAATGTGAGTTTTGTGCTTCCACGAATCACAACAGCGAGCATTGCAGGGCTCTTGACGCTCTAGCAGACCGATTAGACCGACCCTCATATCGGGTGAACGAGGCTTCCAGGGGCCGAGGAGGCGGTATGCGCGGCTGCTGCACAAGGGGGCGGGGTCTGCTGAAATGCTACAATTGTGACCAAGAGGGTCACGTGGCCCGGGAATGTCCCCTTCCCTGACGCCCATGGTGTTCCCGATGCCGCGTGAATTCCCATGCAACAGAGGACTGCCCATAACTTATCAAGAAGTGGGAGGAACATGCACGACAGAGGGCCACGAATTTGGTCAACTCTGAACCACTGGGGATTGCGACTTAGGCCATGCAGAACGTAGCTATCGTGACGAGAGGTGGTAAGAAGACGGGGGAGGACGCTCGTGGAAAGGAGCCAGCACGAGTTGTCTGGCCAGCCTCCCCAAACCAGTTAATCAGGCCAGATGCATAGAAGAAGTACTTCCAGGAGGCGGTAGAGACGTTTGCTCAGCTTAGAGGAGCCAAAGGCTTGGAGGGGCCCTCGCCGACAGATCCCGGCAAGCAGGGCGCCACGGGAACCTTGATTGAGGAATGGATTCAGTTATTCCTCAAGATTGTTGACAATGCTATGATGCGGCAGTAGCTAAAACGTACCTTCGAAGATGTACTGCAGGGGAGTACAGGACCAGGGGAACCAGTGAACACAGCCCCCCAGTACGTCCAGCGGGTCAAGCAAAACAAGCGACGAATTGGAAAAGAGTTCCAGCTTAACACGCAGGTTGCGGGATTCCACATCAACGACACTATGCTTGACTTAGGATCTGACTTCAATATCCTGCTGCAGAAGACATGGGAGGCTCTTGGCTGGCCACAGCTGACCTACTCGCCGATCCAGCTTAGAATGGAAAACTAGTACTGCATTGTGCCGATCGGCCGACTCGAAGGTGTCGAGGTCGATATTGCAGGGGTGAAGACTTACACAGATTTTGAATTTATTAATATTATGGGAGAGAAGGATCCTTAGCCTACCCTGTTAGGCATCGAATGGGTGTTCGAGAATTACGCTATCATCGACCTCAAAACAGAGCTGATGATATTCGAAGATGGAGAGGTCTGGGTCACTCAGCCTCTCGACCCGTATCAAGGCTCGAGATATACCGAAACAGTGGATAACCTGGAGGATGCTCAGATGTTGGACAACCTCTATCAAATGACAGCAGGGAAGCGAGAAGATTATATTAACCTGACCACGACCAACTCTATCAGTTGGCGCAGTGTCCAGAGCTCAGAGCTGGGATCGGAATTAGCATGGGAAGACTGGCAGCAAGGTGGGTATGAGACCAACATGCGAAGGTGTGCCAATATTTCCCAAGTTCGTTGGATTGGCGAAGAGATCCGAGGGTACCCCACCCTGTCGAACATGCATGCCGTCAATACCTTTATTGCAAAAGTAGAGGATACGGTACCAGAAGGAAGTAGGATACCACTTTTGGATGTAGCATTGCAATCCACATCAGCACGGTGGTGGAAAAATCACCAAAACACCCTGTCGCAGTGGAGTTGTGTGGTGGAGGCTTTGAGGGCACGGTTCAAAGAAGATGAAGGACCTCGGAGCAGGCATAGGTTCCACGTGACTTCTGATCCAAAATACCACTTGAAAACCTGTGAGGAGCAGTGGCGAAGTATAGGGTACCCAAAAGAGCTGTGGGTACATCGGTTCGTCCACTCTTTAGATACCATTCCCCACGCATGGTACTTAGAAGAAGAGCGGAAAAGAGGGACCAGCTCCTGGCCGAAAGTCATGAGAAAATTTGTGCGGTGTTTTTCCTTTGAAGGAGGGACAGAGCTGGTGTCCCGGGCATTACAAGCAATCAAGGGGGTACTGTTTCTCTGTGATCCGGGGACTGACGGGAGCACCTTAACATTACATCCTGAGGGCAGGCGTGAGTTGGCTTGCCAGCGGATCGATGGCGATCCAGACGATGACGGTCTGGAGGACCTAAGGCACCCGTACTTCGAAGAGAAGGAAGGCAAGCAAAGTATCAAAGACGAGCCAACCACTGAGGGCCTCCATCTGCTCCCGCTGAAGACAAAGAAGTTGAACATCGGTACCGATGAGAAACCCAAACTGGCTCAAACTGGCTACGGTTGGAGATTACTGGGACGAGGAGACGATAAAGGAAATTTTCAGCCTCCTCCAGGAATATGAAGACCTATTTCCTTCATCAGTTGCAGATTTGAAGGGCATCAAGGGAGACCTCGGAGAAATGCATATTGTGCAGAAACCGGACGCCAGGCCCGTGAAACACTGACCCTATCGGTTGAACCCGCAGATCAAAGAAAAGGTCACGACGAAGATCGATAAGATGTTGGCAGCTGGTCTAATCTTTCCGGTGGAAGAAGCGGAGTGGGTGAGTCCTATCATCATTCAACATAAGAAGGATAAGTTAGAAATGTGAGTCTGTGTCGACTACCAAAGTCTGAACAATGCCTGCATCCATTGTCCATTTCTCACTCCCTTTAGCGATGAAGTATTGGATCATGTTGCGGGAAATGAAGCTTACTCCTTCACTAATGGCTTTTCGGGTTATCATCAGGTGCGCATTGCGGAAGAAGACAAGACGAAGATGACGTTCACCACCGAGTGGGGATCATTCGCATACCACATGATGCCGTTTGGCTTGAACAATGCGTCGACCGTGTTTTCTCGGATTGTCATCGCTGCTTTCCGGGAGTATATCCACAAGTTCCTGGAAGTCTACATGGACGATTGGACCGTCTACAGTTTGCTGAAGAAACACACCACCCTGTTGCGTATCATGTTCGATTGGTGTCACCAGTTGCAAATTTCCTTAAACTTGAAGAAATGCATTTTTGGAGTTCCTTTCGGCACGCTGTTAGGACACGTGGTGTGCAAGCAAGGGGTCTGCGTCGACCCCGCCAAGGTAGCAGTGATTGTACACATGGAAGCCCCCGAAATGGTGAAGCAGTTGCAGGCACTGCTAGGGCACACAGGTTATTACCGAAAGTTTATCCGAAATCATGCGAAGATCACTGCTCCCTTAGAAAAGCTCTTGCGGAAGTCGGAAGTGTTCCAGTGGACAGAGGAGTGTCGGATGGCCCTTGATGCCTTGAAGGAAAAACTGGAAACGACGCCCATTCTGGTTCACCCAGATTAGGATAAGTAGTTCCACGTGCACATTGATGCTTCCAGTATTGCACTTGGGGCTGTCTTGGCGCAACCAGGGGAGACGACAGTTGACCACCCGGTTTACTTCGCCAGCCGCAAACTATCTAATGCCGAGCGGAATTACACCACTATTGAGCGGGAGGCCCTTGCAATGGTGTATTCACTCCAGAAGTTCCACCACTATCTTCTGGGAGGGAAATTCACATTCTTTACGGACCATTTTGCATTAAAGTACCTGGTCAATAAGCTCGTCTTGGAAGGAGGGATCTGTTGGTGGCTCCTACTCTTCCAAGAATTTACATTCGAAGTGATTGTCAAGCCCGGGAGGTTGAACGTTAGACCCGATCATTTATCCCGGTTGGAAACAAGGGAGAACAACATCTCTCTCGATGATCAGTTGCTGGATGCTGATCTTTTCTGCATCGAAGTTGTCCCCGATTATTTGGCCGATATCACCACTTATTTGACCATGGGGCAGTGCCCTCAGCACTACACCACGCTTCACAAGCAGCACCTGGTCATTCGCGCTGCCGAGTATCAATTGATAGCAGGGCAGCTCTACAAATTGAGTCTTGATGAGGTTCTGCGCAGATGCATCCTTGATCACGAGCGTGAGGCCATAATGTGGGAATGCCACAACAACGTTGCAGGCAGGCATGTGGGGGCGAAACCCACTGCCAGGAAGGTGCTTCAAGCTGGCCTATGGTGGCCGACAGTCCACGCCGATTGCAAGAATTTTGTGAAGAAATGCGATGTCTGTCAGCGAACGGGGAGGCCATCTCACAGGGACGAGCTCCCGCTACACCCGGTGCATGTGTTGCGGCCATTCAAGAAGTGGGTTGTCAACTTCGTCGGTCCTATAGCCCTGATAGCCCGGCATTCCAGGGCCTAGTACATCATTACCGCAACTGACTACCTCACCAGGTGGGTTGAGGTAGCGGCGGTACGGGACTGCACGACAGATACAATAGCACGGTTCATCTTTGAACACATCATCAGCCGGTTTGGATGCCCGCAAAGTTTAACCAGTGATCAGGGTACACATTTCATTAATGACACGATCAAATCGCTGCTAGACACATTCCTGATCCAACATCACAAAAGCAGCCCATACCACCCGCAGGCCAATGGTACTGTTGAAGCATTCAATAAAATTCTTGAAAAATTCTTGACTAAGATCTGCAATGCCCAGCACGACGATTGGGATGAGCGGCTACTAGCTGCATATTGGGCCTACCGGACTACGGTAAAGCGCTTGACCAATCAGACACCGTTCCAGCTGGTTTATGGCTGGTAAGATGTGGTTCCCGCTGAGTTCACTGTACCGAGTCTTTTAATTGCCACATCCCTCAAGTTCTCGGAAGAGGAGTCGCTACAGGAACGCCTCCACGAACTACAAGAATTGGACGAGGCCTGGTTTCTGGCTGAATTTCACTAGAAGGTTCAGAAGGACAGGCAGAAAGCATGGCACGACCGCCACATCAAGAACAAAATGTTCTAGGTTGGCGGCAAGGTCCTCTTATATGACAGCGAGTTTCAGAAGTTCCCAGGAAAGCTGTAGATGCACTGGTTGGGACCTTACTTTGTCATCGAGATTAGAGATTTCGAAGCCGTTCGGTTGGCTTAGCTGGATGGTACTATTTTACCTGGGTGGGTGAATAGTGCACGCCTGAAAGCCTACCAGGAGTAATTTACTTTCACTTTTCATCAATAACTCTTGCAACCGAGAGCACCCGTAGAGTAGCGTAGCTAAATAACTCTCCCGCAACCGGGATGAACATAGGTAGTATTTTTTGTTCATGCATAGCTTGTCAATAACTGCTCTGTTGCGGGGATCACACCGCAACCGACTGTGGTCGGGGAGAGGCGTGTCCAGTGTGTCATCCCTGTAGGATAAATAAACGTGTCAATGTCAGTCCAGGTCATTTCAGTCAGTACTTGTGTCAATCCGTAGGATTGTCTAGATTTGCACCATAAATTACCATAATTGGAAGTAACCTTGCAATAATCATTTTGCCATCATCTGTAGTAACCTCAGCCGTCGTGTCCGCCCATTTCCCCATGCCACCGTCAGAAACTATCAGAATACACATTAGCACGCGATGGATCGCACGATTATCTCCGAGAATAATGCCAGCAGGAATTAACTCGTTAGGGGGTCTCATCAACTTCACTCGTGTGAGGTTAATACATAACTTGCATGGAAAAAAGCACGAGAATTCCGGAGCAGTTAGACTTAGAAATTGAAGCACAACTAGAGCAACAGAAGTATCCAGACGCACAACACCAAGAGAAGACGCCGAGACGAATTCTGCAAGTTTATCAGCGCTGAATAAACATGCCGAAAGCCCTCTCTTCAGGTCTTTGGGACCACAGGCCCGGCTATGCAGTGCACTAGGTTCCTACTCAGCCGCATCCAGAATGGGTCCTTGTGGCTGAATAAGGAAATTCCCATTCATGCTGAGGATATCCATCGTCTTACAGGGCTTTCACAGAATGGCGCGGATGTCTCTACTGCATGTCAAACCACCTCTAAATGAGCGCGGAAGTCAGGAGACGTAGACTTGTATGGAAAATATGGCACCCGACGAGGAGGAAAATGAGCCAAGATGGAGCTTATCAATAAGCCTGAGATTAAATTCGCCTGCTACCTCATTGCAAACAAGACAATGAGGCACTACACAAAGGGTGAACGCACCCTGGACACTATCTCCATTGCAGAGCACTGCATTTAGGGCGCCAAGCTGAACTGGTGCTCCTTCCTGTTGAAGGAACTGTTTGACGCGTTCGATGAGAAATACAAGCGCGCTACAAGCTTCATTTACGAATATTTGATAGTTTCCTTTGCCATGTGGAAGTGGCACAATCCCCTTGTCAGGTTACCAGTGGAAATTCGAGAGGGCCAGCCTCTAGCGATGAATTTAGTTCCATGGAAGGTGTCGGTTGATCCTAGCACCGAAAAAGTGAATGCAAAGGCATTTTGGACCTGGTACGGTTTAATGACGGACGTGGTAACCAGCCAGCAAAGGGTGCCCAGGAACCTGTTAGATGAGTACAACGAGCAAGTGTGGTTCGGGGTCAGTCATAGGCATACATACCTCCAACCTACTTGCGTGCCGGAGGACACCTTTCACATGAAGCCGCTGAAATTCCAACTTGAAGATACTGCCTTCCACAATGAATTCTGTTCGTGGCCAGGGGTCGCAATGGAAATACGCAACGGGATACCGAGGTACAACTTTGATCGGATGTTACCGCAGCAACAGCCTACTGAGACGGATGCGGAGGTGACACCACAGGAACTCCCTGTGCCGCTCGTCCCCATCGTCCGACACTTAAACACTCAGGTACGCAGTTTAGTTGCGGCGGCCAAGGTCATTTCAAGCGGTGCCGCTCCTTTCCCTTTACTTTCTGAGTTCCAGCATTCTCGCTCTACCTCGCACCCCCACACAACTCCTCTCACCTCCCCCATCCCTACTATTCTATTTACTTCTTCAAGCCTAATCATAACCCTGATGGGAGAGAAGAGCAAGACTACAGATCAATTAGAGGCTCCTCAGGCCAAGCGGGCTCGCACCATCGAAGAATATCCGGTGGTGGACCTCACTGAGGATGATCCACCATTGCCACCGAGTACAGGGGTGCTGATACAGGAAGAACCTCTCATTGACCCCTCAGAGTTTATCAATATTCGACTTCCACCTCCACCTACCACTTCATCCGCTCCATCCAATTCATCCGCTATCGTGTCCGACCCAATCATCCGGGAATTCCTTGGTGGGGACCACGGGGCCGAAGTTGACTCCAGTACTGCAGCAATAGTACCACCGGTCGACCCCGCTGGAGAACCCCAAGTTTCTCTGTCTGATATAATTACCCAAATGGCACAAATCGTTACCGACTCAGCTGGGGCTCAGCCTGAGCCCACTATACCTCCACAGGTTGGCAATACAGATCGACAAGAGCGGGCAAACTTGAATATGGCCGACTCAGCGCACCAACGGACCCCGCCGCCATCCCCTCCAGAGCATTCTAATCGATCAGTTGCTAGTGGGCAACCCTTGCAGGAACGGAGGCCAGACCAAGGCACTTCGGGGATCGCCAATTTAGAAACATGGGGTACAGCTCAGCTGTACTTATTTATCTAGAGGGCGGCCCAGCAAGATGAACGGCTTCATTCTGAACTACAGAAAAGGTGCAATGAGCAACAACAACAGATTGCAGCGCTTACTGAACAATGCGACCAGCTCACCACCGCACAGGGGCAGATAGAACAAGTCACCACGATGTTTTCAGAGGCATGGCCAACCGTTGAGGCTCATTATACTCAGCTGCCTGCAAATGTGTGAGAGACAAGTATCGTAGAACAGGCCCTCCACCTCCGGATTGCATTCAATGGCCTCCACAAGGAAAATGTGGAGCTTCACGCAGCGTTAGCAGCCCGACCAGCACTGCCTGATCCAGAGGCAATTTACACTGCACAAATTGCCGAAAAGCAGAACCAGGTCCACCAGATGCAAGAAACTCTCAGCTCTACAACGCGTGATGCTCACGACCTCCTGAAGGGTCTTCGGAAGTGCTCAATGGCTCTGACAGTCAAAACACAACCAATCTTCGCGCAACTGCAACAAATTTCGAGGGAAATCCAGGAGGCCACGGACCCCGCATGGTTGGACCAACTATACGCCTAGGCGGATGCTCTAGAGGTGCAGATTCAGCAAATAGAGGCCAGCTCAGCAATGGAAAAATAGGTAATTCGTGAGCTCCGCCTGCCCTTCCAACGTAGCGCCAGGACAATGCAACAACTAGCCACCGAGGCCGAAACCCAAATCGGCATGGTGTTCGGGACTATACCGACGCATGTAGAGGAGGCAGCTGTCACTAGGATTGCCGCATAAACAGATTAATTGGTGCAGGGGTGGCAGCAAGATGTATCAAACTTCCATGAGCTTAAGGCTACAACGTTCAGCAAAGTCCCAGAGTTGGGGCCCTTGTTTGGACAATAGGCTGAAGGCGCACAGCAAGAACAGGGCACAGGGTCTAGCGGGGCGATGGAGATAGAAACAGTGACCTATGATTGACTCAGGGATGAGTCAAGAAACTATGGTCGGGGCCTGTTTGGGCCCTTATTTTGAATATTTTGAATTTTGAATAAAGGATAGATTTTGGGTGCAGAACGACACATGGCAGTCGCAACCAAATTGAAACTACAGTAAGTCGTGGAGCTATCAAGGTGGCGAAGAAGCAAGAGATTGCTGAAGAAAGAAAAAGCATAAGCGCAGACGGAGAGAAGATACAACAGAAGACAAAAATCAGAACTCACAGCTCACAAGAGAGAAGCCGAAAGCCACCAAAGAAGAACACAAGAGGAACTAGCAGTTGCGGTGGCGGGTGAATAAATAGCAGTCACCCGGCCGAAAGAGAAAACGAATGTGACAAGAAGAGACGAATGCAGAGCGCCTGAAGAGGATTGAACAGATGCTGCAGAGGGAACCCATTCTGAGCATGATATCTATGTAGTTCCTATGTTTCTCTTATCTATCTCTCTGTCCTATAAGATGTCTGTGATAGAGTTGTAAGGATCTTGCTGTGGAAGCGATGTAACTATGGATTTGGTTGAAGATTATTAATATACCTGCAGGTTACTGTCTGATCTTATGAGTCACATGCATGCATGATGTTTGTGATGCTTTAAAATTTTATTTGCTTAATACCTAGTCGATGTTCTGAATGTTCTTGTGTATATAAGATGTTGATGCAATCAATCCTATGTTAATCATGAGTTTCGGATCCCTCTATCACCTTTGATCTCTTTCCCCCTTTCATGCAGTCGCGACATGCCTCGAGTGAGACTCTTTGCACTCTGGAGTAGGGTGATAATGTCGGCATGGTTCTAGACTACTGCGGATACCCTTGTTGGCTCCAACCTCTGAACCTGGGTCTTGCCTGTGAGACCTGTTTCTTCGCCAACAGCTTTCAAATATAATGGTTGGTTGTTATTCTTCATTTGGCTGATCCCTATTAAATAGAAATGCAGTAATGTGATATTCCATATTATTCAGATCAGAGACAAGATTTGTATGCTATTGCAGATCTTCAATTGAGGTAGCCAAATCACCATCAACATAAATATCTACAAGTGGATTTTCATGTATATTAGAAAGAGAATTGTCTTGCTCTGAAAAGATTTTACATATTGATCCTTTGAAGGATGCTGAACATGTTCATCAAAATCAAGACAAAAAACCTGTTGTACACTTTTTTTGACCTCAACAGATAAATCATGACTCTTTACAGTTTCTTTACAAAAAAACATAAAATTTTGATCTACACATATTTCTTCTTGAATTAAAAAATCAGAAGAGGATAGGGATGAAGGGTAGTTGGTTAGAACATATTAATATATGTCTTGATCAATTGAAGGTTGGAAAGACTGTTTCAAATTATCATCAACTTCGAAAGATGGAAGATCAATGCCATCCTTTAAATAATTTTGCTCAAGTTAGTTGTCATCCTTTTAATAATTTTGCTCAAGTTAGTTGTCATCCAGGGTAGAATCCATGATCTTCTCATGGCGGTGAAAAGGGTTGTCATTCAAAGCACCCAAAAGTTCATCATCCATTAACTCTTCATCACTATAAGCACTTTCTAGCTCTTGAATAAAATTCTCAAAGTGATCACAACAATCCTCAAAGAAAAGCAAAGAAGGATATGTTTCTCTACACTTCTAGAGAAATACTAAGTGAAAATCCTTGAGAGAATAAATACAAGGGGGAGGAAAGATTTCATACTAAAACCATGATTTTTCTTCTAATGTGATCATGAAAATATTCATTAAACAATCTTCAAAAAAATTAATCTTCAGCCTACGCACATGCATAGAAAATCTTATTAAATGAAGTGTAGCATAGTCACCTTTTCTATCTCTGAATTTTGGCAAGTATGTTTTCCAATCTACCTGAGGCATACAATTTATAAAGCTTGGAACATGATCTTGATGCATAGGAGCATACCTAGTATTCCTTCTTGTAGTTGAATCCATCTTGAAAATAGTGAAGTCACTAATAGTTTTTGACGCTACTGATTTTAAATAGTGGATTCGCCATGAAAACTCTGAACATTTGGGTTCTTCAACACTGGAGTCACTAGGTGAAAGATGCATAACCTTTCTTGTGCCTGACCACTATTAACCATCATCAATCAGAGCTAATATTTGTTGTTCTTTCTCGGGAAATATTTAACATTCATTCCCCGACAACAATGCCAAAAATGTTATCACTCTCCCCAACTTCCCAAGGCTGAAAATAGGATTGGAGGAAGGTAGCCATAGACCAGGATTTAGGTCATGTAGCTAGCCCTACCAGGACTATAAAGGGCTCCCTCGTTGTCAATTTTGCAGTCAAAGTAATGACTGAGTATCTAATGATCTTAGGCTAGATATTTAATCTCATTAAATGGGTTTTGTTTGAAGTTCTTAGTGCTGGATAGAAAAGTCAGTGAGTAGATTGTGTAAGAGGTTTTTTAGGTCTGAATTCCAAGGTCAATTTGCAAAGAATATGTGAGGCTAGATAGGTAGTTTGAAATAATTTTAATAATTCATTGAGATAGGATGAAGTATAAGAGAGCTTGAATGAGCACTGAGGTGAATTCATTCAGCTTATAAGAAAATAAACATAACACAATAAACCTTGTCTAAAATAGAGCATGCATAAACATGGTTTCTGCCCAAAAAATAATAAGATAAACATATATGAAGAATAAGACATGGTATTAAGCATGAAATCATAAACATACATAAAAAAAATAGATGCTCCAATGCATAGCACAAGTATCTAAACATAATTCCTGCAAATCTGTCTCTGATTTCAATCCAAATTGCTGATTACAAAATCTCCACTGCAAAATAAGACTATCCAACCCAACAAAAGACTAAAGAGAGTATAATTATAGAAAATATGGACTATGAAACCTCATCAGATCGAAATCCCATCCAAAATGGATCATAAATACACAAGATGAGTCATTTCCTAGATTCTAGGGAGGTTAGAAACCATTCCCTGAATTTTAGCTATGAACTAGGATTGTTTGTCCCTTAAATTAATTATATATTACCTCATGATAGGAGGAAAAAACCAACTCAATAACTATAATTCCAACTCATAGGACAAAAAAAACTCGAATTTGTGACCAATTTTGAGCTTGACAAGTGTCCCGAGGAATCTAATGTTGATTTGTGACATTTCTAACAGAAGGGTAACAAAAATTTGTAGAAGCTTAACATAACTTTGGAAGCACTTTTAGCAATCCAAATCCACTTCTGAAAGAACAATCAACTATTCCTGTGTGTCTAGTTTCCAGAACATCTTGAATTTTTCATAATTACCCACAGGAAGGCCTTAAAAAATCAATTCTCCAAAGGTTACTCCAAAAGTTTAACAAAGCCTCCAAAAAGGTGGCATAAACATGAAAAATGAGTGGTGTTTGAGATTTTTCTCCAAAATTACAGCTTGTCATGCCATGGGGGTTCCTAATCTGTGATATGCTCATCAAAATACATCCATCCATGTAAATAAATCATCATCTGTATGGCCCAAAAATAAGTGTAACAAAAGTTTGTTACCCTTTTGCAATGAGGAATTTCCATAATTTTGAAAAAATCACAAAATTCCAAAATTGATCAAAACTTCTCAAAATTGGTTCTATAGCACCTGTGATTGATGAGATAAATAACCAAGGACTTCACATGTGGTTCCTTTCTAGCATGAGGTTTTATAATTTGTTTGTACTCTTCAATGTCCAAGTCCATGCCCTTGAACCACTTCTCTCCATGAAAAGGAATACTTGTTACTGGAGAAATTACGTCTCTTGATAGGTTAAGCTCTACACCTGTAATAATGACCTTTCCCATGTTGAAGCTTGTGGAAAATAGGCTGGTCAATTGAAGATGACACTCCTCTTCCATGAGCCTTTCACAAAATCTCAAACAATGATCCCTCTTAAAGCATCTTTTGGCCAATGGCGAGGCATTGAGTTCATGCATTGTGAAGGGTTCTAGCTTGAGGTGGAACTTTACCTTGAAGCTATTCTTATCACTCTCCATATTATTTATCACTGAAAGGATAAAAACCCTAGAGTGTTGATGAGATTGGTGAATGTATGGAAATTTGAAAAAACAAAGTGTAGGAAAGTGTGATTTTAGAGGATGAGATGAAGGATCATGAAGCTAAGATAAGTTCTAGAAAAAATTGAGTGGATTGAGTTGCATTTTATCTCCAAGTTGTGGGTGGAATGAGGGAAAATGAGTGTGAGGAAGGTGGAAAAATGATGAAAACACAGGAAATTCCCAATGTTTGACTAGGAGAATGGCTAGCGTAGAGGTAGGGTAAGTTTATAAGGTGAAATGAGGGTCATGGAGTTGAGCAACATTTCTAAGAAAAATTCAGTGCATAGAGTAGCATCTTAGCTCCATACTGTAACTGGAATGAGGAGAAATGGATGTGTGAGGGTGGTGAATGTTAAAAAGTTCAACTAGGTTAGTCTTCATGTTGACTATGTAATTATGTATTTATGTAAAGAAGAAGACAAAGATAATAAAATGTATTTTGTTGTACTTTCTTCATGGGTTTTATGAGTAAGATTTTATTATGTAGATAGAATTCTTCTTGATGTCTATTAGATTCTTGTATTCTAGGTATAAATAGAAATAAGTGTCAAAATCATGAAGGATCTAGTTCAGATTTATTTGCTCCAAGACCTTGTAAAGAAGCTCTCAATAGTGCTCAAAAAGCTTTGGAAGACAAGCTCCAAATATAGTGAAAACAACCTTCAACAATGTTGGAATATATGTGAAGAAATGCCTCATAAAATTCCGGAGAAAATAAACTACAAGTCAACCTACAAATTATGTTAAATTCGGCCTACATGATGGTTGGAAGGACATCTTATTAACTGACTGCCAAAACTATATATACCCAACTGAACTACGCATAGAAATACAGAACATAATTTCGGTTAGCTCTGAAATTTAGTGCGGATTGTTCTGAGATTAGTGTGGATTTCAGGAAGGAGAAAAAGTGTAGATTTCAGCATGGGTTAAGGAAATAATAATTGCAAATCTCTTTGAGGAAACAATGCTGATGATCAACAGGAAAAAGTGTGGACAAAAGACAGTAAATAGTTTGGATTTGTAACATGAAAAAGTATATGTGAGTTAAGGTTAAGGTAGACAAACTAAAGGAAGAATTAATAGTGCAGATTTTTTTTAAGGGTCAGGAAGCTATTATATATATAATGTTTATATAAAAAGAAGGATGCAAAATTCAGAGACAGCTTGACATAAGAAGTAGAATTAAAGTACAACATTCAAAGAGCAGATTTGTTTAAAACAAGATCTAAAGTAATTACACTCACACAGTGCAAAATTTAGAGACCGAGTTCTATAGGTCAAGTGTAGAACAATGCATATTGTTATAAAAGAGTAGAATCGAGTTTTGGTTTATCTGAAGAAGTTGTATCGAGGTCTTGGAAGCATATCTAGGTCAAGGGTCTGAGTCTTGGTCATGGTACTTTTCATTTGAAGATCTATAGGAATAACTCTTTGCGGGGTTTCCTCTCCAAGAGGGAGAGGTTTTTCCCTGGCTCTAGGAGCCTAAGTTTGTGTCTTGTTTATTTTGATAATTGACTTGATGAAAGGATAATCAAGATAAAATAGAAACTATATAAGTAAGATCACAAGTAATTATCAAGAAGAGAATTTGTATTAATCTCCAGCCCTCCAAATTCTCAACAGTGAAATCTAGCAAACACAGGAAATCTCCAAGTTTTTCACTGTGAAATAGCTAGAATCTATGGTTTGGGTGAAATGATGTGTTAAGGATGGTGTGAATGATGGGAAATGTGGGGATAATGTATATGATATGTGTGAGTTAGGGTTTAGGTACTAGGGTTAGGGTTTAGGAAGGTGGAGTAGGTTAGGGTTTGTCAAATTAAATTTTTGCATACCATGGATAAGTGATAATTATGAAGAAAAACAAAATGAGCTTAAAAAATTTTAAACACTCAAAAATTTGACCAAAATAGGGCATAAGAGTAATGTTTTACCTTTTATGAGGTGTTCATAAGGTAATGATGCCAAGCACTGAGCTAGTTTGGAGGTTTTCTAAGCCAAAAACCAAAATCCGCCTTTCCTCCAGAAGCATAACAAGCATGTACAAAATCACAAGAAGGGAGGCAAAAGCGTAACAAGGGCTCACAAAAACGTAACAAGGGCCCACATAAACATAACAAGGGAATGGCCAAAAATCTGCAAAAATAGGTCTTAAAGATGGATCCATATCTCTATAACCATAATGTATTTTGAAAACATGAGAGAGGTTTTTGTTATTTGGGATTCTATGAACAAAAAACTCCTCCATTTTTCTAAAATACTTTCCCATTTTCTCATAATATAAGTTTGAAGTTGATCACTCAAAACTTGCAGAAGCGTAGCTCACTCTGAGCAGAAGTGTAACACCTACTTTGAGAGGGTGTTTAAGGCATTCTCAAAGGATTTTTGGACCTAGAGTGGTATGGTTGGAAATATTCAGATTTTTGCTACAGAATGGAGTCATTAAGTACTACAAAACCCTGCTCCAAACCACTGAAAAATTGATTTGAAGACAACCTATCCAAAAGTGCAGAAAATGACCTGGAGCAACTGTATTTTTAGAATTTCTCTCAAACCATAACACATGTGCATAAAATGAAGGAGGTTTTTTTTATTTGGCCTATTATTTACAATAAAATTTTTCACTTCTGTAATTCACATCCATTACTTTAGAAACGGATTTTGAAACCAAACTGTCCTTGTGTGCAATACAAACCATGGCTTGATCATGAAGCTCTAAAAATGATGCCATGGGTCTGAGTTGAATCAAACCTGGAATGGTGACCTCCCTTATGGACCTTATTCCTACCCTCCATGATTTTTTTCAATAAGGAAATCCCTAGCTTGATGTAGTGGATAGGGAAGGTGGAAAATTAGGAAAACAGGGGATAGTGGTAAAGTGGTTTTATGGATAAAAATGAAGTGGAAGGAAGTTAGGGAAAAATCCCTAAATTTTTTGGGAGCTAGGGTGATGAGTTGGATACAATATGCAAGTGGAATTTTTGGTAACGAGCATGTGAAAGGTACCAAAAAGGTCAAAACACAGGGTTTCACTAGTTTTTCTGCGAAAATCTAGTGAAAATTAGGGTTTTAATGAAATTGATGTAAAAGAGGGTTGTGAGTGATAGGATATGTTTATGGTATGGTATATGAAGGTTTTAGATTATTTTATTAGGTTTTTATCAGCTAAAATAAACAAAATATGAAAAACACCAAAAGCGCAACACTTGCGCAACACGTAGTGGAGGTAACCTAATGAAGGAAATGACTCATTTGCTGATGAATTTTGACTTGAAAGAGTCATGGAGGGTGTCCAATTACTGTTTAGGAGGTGTATGAACCTTTTTGTAGTGGTTTTGAACCTTGGAGAACTTATTTGGAGCTCAAACACCAAAAGCGCAACACTTGCACAACACATCTAGAAGCATAACACAGGTAGTGTTGGAAAATTTTCTTATTTTTGTTCAACCCATGGAAATTGTGGAGTATGCTTTCTTTTATGACATAATTGACTCTTATGGTGGCGAAACAAATGAGACCTAGACTCTGACCTAAAATAAGGTGTCGTGAATGAACTCAGACCCTAGATGATTGATGGATGACATGACCTATGAAATGATGATGACCATTAATGGAGTGAAAGGAGTAGCATTTCATACCTATAAATATTCAGTGAACACAATTTTATTTGAAAACTAACTTGAAACGTGAAATTTTGACCTAGGAACACTACTAAGTAAACCTGAAAGAGTACATTTGATCTCTAAACATTTGGACACTAACATTGGCTTCAATTGGGGATGGAAGCTCCTTTAGGAGGTGTCAAGAACACCGTAGACCAAGCATCCTCATCCATTGAGAAATGGAGTCATTGCAGCTACAATCCTCAAACTGATTCAAATAAAATTTAAAACTAAACTGTACATCATCAACTACAAACTCTACTGGAAGATGAAATTGAAAAAGATGCTCAGAATGTTGAGCTTATTCATTACACCTTACCTACTCTAACTGGGGCATAAATCACTTAATCAAGTGAAGTTGAAGATCCAGTGCAACCATGAAAGAAAATGGCTATTTGATTTCTTGCTCCTCCTACTTTCCTCAAAAGAAAATCGTTGTGGTAACGACAACCCCAACTTAAAATTGAACCCAATCTCTGTGTTGGTGAAGAAAAAAAACTCCAACTTTTATGATGCTTCCAAAAGACTTCCCAAGGGGTCTTGAAAATTATGAAACACTTTCAAATATAATGGTTGATTGTTCTTCTTCATTGGTTGATCCCTCTTAATTAGAAATGTAGTAATATGATCTTCCATATCATCCAGATCAGAGACAAGATTTGTATGTTCTTGAAGATCTTGAATTGAGGTAGCCAAATGAACATCAACACAAATACCTACAAGTGTCTTTTCATCTATATTAGAAAGATAATTGTCTTGGCTTTGAAAAAATTCTACATCTTGATCCTTTGAAGGCTATGGAACATGTTCATAAACTTCAAGAAAACAAACCTGTTGTGTAATGTTTTTGACCTCAACGGATAAATCATGATTCTTTAGAGTTTCTTTACAATCAAACTCAAAATGTTGATTTGCGCATATTTCTTCCTGAATTAAAAACTCAGAAGAGGATAGGGACGAAGGGTAGTTGGACATAACATCTTCATATATATCTTTATCTCTTGAATATTGGCAAGACCCCGACAAATTATCATCAACTTCGAAAGATGGAAGATCAATGTCATCCTTTGAAGAATTCTTCTCAAGTTAGTTGTCATCCAGGGTAGAATCCATGATCTTCTCATGGCGGTGAAAAGGATTTTAATTAAAACCATACAAAATTTCGTCATCCATAAAATATTCATCGCCATAGGCACTTTCTAGCTCTTGAATAAAATTCTCAAAGTGATCACAACAATCCTCAATCAAAAGAAAAGAAGGATAGGTTTCTCTATACTTCTAAAAAAATATTGAGTTAAAATCCTTGAGAGAATAAATACAAGGAGGAGGTAAGATATCATACTAAAACAATGCTTTTTATTCTAATGTGATCATGAAAATCTTCATTAAAAAATATTCAAGAAAATTAATCTTCAACTTACTCACATGCATATGAAATCTTATTAAATGAAGTGTATCATCATCACCTTTTCCATCTCTGAATTTTGGCAAGTATGTTTCCCAATCTACCTGAGGCATATGATTTGGAAATCCTAGAACATTATCTCGATGCATAGGTGCATGCCTAGCATTCCTTCATTTAGTTGAATCCATATTAAAAATAGTGAAGTCACCAATAGTTTTTGAAGCTACTGATTTTGAACAGTGGAGTCGCCATGAAAACTATGAACTTTTGGGTTCTTCGACACTGTAGTCGCCAGGTGAAAGATGGACAAACTTTCTTGTGCTTGACCAATGGTCACCGTCAACAATCAAAGATAATATTTTTCGTTCTTTCCCGAGAAAGACTTAACCTTCGATCCCCGACAACAGCGCCAAAAATGTTATCACTCTCCCCAACTTCCCAATGTTGAAAATAGGATTGGAGAAAGCTAACCACAGATCAGGCTTTAGGTCAGGCAGCTAGCCCTACCAGGACCAGAGAGGGCTCTCTCATTGTCACTTTTTCAGTCAAAGGAATGATTGAGTACCTAATGATATTAGGCTATATATTTAAGCTTAGTAAATAGGTTTTGTTTGATGTTTTTAATGCTGGATAGAAAAGTCAATGAGTAGACTGTGTAAGAGGTTTTTTAGGCTTGAATTCCAAGGTCAATTTGTAGAGAATATGTGAGGCTATATAGGTATTTTGAAACCATTTTAATAAATAATTGAGTATAGGATGAAGTAGAAGAGGGTTTGATAAACACCGAGGTGAATTCATTCAACTTAGAAGTAAATAAACATAGCATTATAAACCTTGTCTAAAACAGAGCATGCATAAACATGATTTCTACTCATAAACATAAAATATAAACATATATGAAGAATAAGACATGGTATTAAGCATGAAATGATAAACATACATAAGAAAAAAATATGCTCCAATGCATAGCACAAGTATCTCAACATAATTCCCGCAAATTTGTCTCTGATTTCATTCCAAATTTCTCATTACAAAAGCTCCACTGCAAAATAAGACCATCCAACCCAAAAAAATACTAAAGAGAGTATAATTATAGAAAATATGGACTATGAAACCTCATCAGATCGAAATCCCATCCAAAATGGATCATAAATACACAAGATGAGTCATTTCCTAGATTCTAGGGAGGTTAGAAACCATTACCTAAATTTTAGCCATGAACTAGGAGTGTTTGTCCCTTACATTAATTACATATTGACTCATGATAGGAGGAAAAAAACAACTCAATAAATATAATTCCAACTCATAGGACAACAAAACCTCTAATTTGTGACCTTTTTTGAGCTTGACAAGTGTTATGAGGAATCCAATGCTGATTTGTGACATTTTTGATAGAAGGGTAACAAAAACTTACAGAAGCGTAACAGAACTTTGGAGGCACTTTTAAGAGTCCAAATCCACTTCTGAAAGAATAGTAAACTATTCCTATGTGTCTAGTTCTAGAACATCTTGAATTTTTCAAAATGATCCATAGGAAGGCCTTCAAAAATCCATTCTCCCGAAGTTACTCCAAAAGCGTAACAGAGGCTCCAAAAAGGTGGTAAAAACATGAAAAATGAATGGTTTTTGAGATTTTTCTCCAAAATTACAGCTTTTCATGCCATAGGGGTTCCTGATCTATGATTTAATCATCAAAATACATCCATTAATCTCAAAAAATAATCATTTGGATGGCCCCAAAATAAGCATAACAAAATTTTGTTACCCTTCTACAATGAGGAATTTCTAGAATTTTGCAAAAATCACAAAAAATTCCAAAATTGATCAAAAATTCTCAAAATTGGTTCTGTAGCACTTGTGACTAATGGGCTAAAAAACCAAGGACTTCACATGTGGTTCCTTTCTAGCATGAGGTTTTATAAATTGCTTGTACTCTTCAATGTCTAAGTCCATGCCCTTGAACCAATTCTCTCCGTGACAAGGAATACATGTCACTGCAGAAATTAGGTCTGATGACAAGTTAATATCTACACCTGCAATAGTGAGCTTTCCCATGCTGAAGCTTGCGGCAAATATTTTGGTCAATTTAAGATGATACCCTTCTTCAACGAGCCTTTCAAAAAATCTCAAACACTGAGCCCTCTGAAAGCATCTTTTGGCTAATGGCGAGGCATTGAGTTCATGCATTGTGAAGGGTTATAGCCCGAGGTGGCGCCATACATTGAATATATTCTTCTCACTCTCCATATGGTTTAGCATTGAAAGGATAAAAAGGCTAGAGTGTTGATGAGATGGGTGAATGTATGGAATTTGGAAAAACATAGTGTAGGAAATTGCGAGCTTATAGGCTAAGATGAAGGATCATGAAGCTGAGAGAAATTAGAGAAAAAATGAGTGGATTGAGTTGTGTGTTACCTCCAATTTATGGGTGGAATGAGGGAAAATTAGTGTGAGGAAGGTGGAAAAATGATGAAAACACAAGAAATTCCCAATATCTGACTAGGAGAATAGCTAGTGTAGAGGTAGGGTAAGTTTATAAGGTGAAATGAATGTCATGGAGATGAGAAAAAAATTCTAAGAAAAATTCAGTGCATAGAGTAGCATCTTAGCTCCATAATTTAAGTGGAATGAGGATAAATGGATGTTTGGAGGGTGGCAAAATCTAGCAAACACAAGAAATTTCCAAGTTTTTTACTGTGAAATAGCTAGAATACAGGGTTTGGGTGAAATGATGTGTTAAGGATGGTGTGAATGATAGGAAATGTGGGGATAATGTATATGAGATGTGTGAGTTGGGGTTTAGGTACTAGGGTTAGGGTTTAGGAAGGTGGAGTAGGTTAGTTTTTTTCAAATGAAATTTTTTCATATCATGGATAAGTGATAATTATGAAGAAAAACAAAATGAGTCTTAAAATGTTTAAACACTCAAAAATTTGACTAAAAGAGGGCATAAGAGTAATTATTTACCTTTTATGAGGTGTTCACAAGGTAATGATGCCAAACACTGAACTGGTTTGTAGGTTTTCCACCATCAACAGAGTAACCACCATACCCTTAGCAATTTGATGGGGCAAGGAGGATAAGACAGTAAATGTTACAACCAAGAAAAAATTATTCCTCCATAAAGAGAAGCTCGTTGAAACCAAAAATGGAGTAAGAAGAGAGACCCTCCCTTACCCTTAGAATGAAGTATCCTATTACATACTCAAGTGCATATCTTGTGAGGGGAGGTTAAGCATTATGTATGCCTATCAATTTAGGTTTCTCTATGAGCTAATGTTCCAAACACAGTTACCAATTCCAAACAGGTGCAATGTTCCACATTTCCTCTTACAATCCATCATTGAAATGAGATATAAAGTGAGGGAAGGGAAGATCCAATGGATTTACCATCATGGCCTCATCAATATCATTATCATGGATGCCTTAAGCCACCTAAAAAGCCATGTGTTGTGGGATGAATTGCAGACATGGATAGGGAGGCCTTTATTGAGACACAAGCCCTTATCTCCACACAAAAACAAGATACACCAACATCTAGTATCGAGGTTAGGGAAGAAAAAAAAAAGGAGGAAGAGAAATAAAAATCAAAGGAAGAATACGAAGAGAAAGAAAGAACAAAGGAAGAAGTGGGAGAGGAACATAGAGAAGAGGAAGAGAACCCTGAGGTGCCCTCTAAATCCCAAAGAATAAGAAAACAAGGAAAGAAAATAAGCCTCTCACTAGGAAACATGGTATAAGAGGCGGCTACTACTTTGGCCACATTGAGCACACCTACCAAGCCCAAGAGAAGGCAACCCAAGTAAGACCCCTTGTACTACAAGAGAAGAAAGAGCACCAAGATTAAATAAGGGAAGCCTCATCCTCCTTCAATAGTCCCCATCACAATTAATGAGTCAACCATCCAGGAAGAAGAATTGGGACCTGGTGAAGGAAAAATTAAGGAGGTTACCTCCCTAAATCCAAGGGTAAACAACGATTTCCACCCATAGGGAGGCCCACCACTAGAGCAGTCACATATAAAAGGATTAAGGCACAAGATACCCTGATACAAGAGAAAACAAAGGAGCTACACTGTTATGCAGAATTATGAATTACGAATAAAACACATTCCCTAAATGTGGTGCTATGCATTTAGAACAGCAAATCAAAGACTTTGCATTAACTTTTCCTAAGAGTAAATAGACACACAGAAAGATGGAGAAACTTACTTGTGATCTAAGCGCTTCCTATTCTCCTTCTGTCGCTCTTGTTGTAGCTTCCAATCCAACTTTGATCACCAGACTAGTTCCTGCAAGTATAAACACTAAACAACAAGGAGATTGCAATATATAGATGCCTATTTTTCTTAATCAATTAAATCAATGAAACATGAAATATATAAATCAGATAAGAATCCATGATATGAAAAATAGAAACATAAACAGATACATATGTGGGAAAATGAGCAGCAATCTTTATTAATGGATAGAAGGGGGAGGTTACAATATTTATTAATGGATTAATGGATGTCACTAGCTCCAAAATTCATCCCAACCTCATCATAATAAACATCTCACCAGCAACATATCACACTAATCACACTCAATTGAGAATTCAATAACATTTCTTTACCAAATTTCTTCCTTCTCAAGCACTAGGATCCGTGTTCAATTTATAGAGCAGCTAAGGGTAGTTTCTTAATCAATGAATTTCTAATAATAGGCAAGACATGTTCCCAAACTCAGAGGTGTTAGATGGACAAATGGATTCGAAGTTTGACACATATGGACTCTTCTAGAAGGCACTGGCCATGTGGGGATTCCGAAACAATGAGAATTTCGCTCCCATTTGACCAACACACTCTTGAATGTCAGGAAGTGATTTTTAGAGCACCCTTGAATGGAGGTAACTGCATATGAAAAGCAGCTAGTCCCTTGAGAGACTGTGTTGGTGAGATCATAGGTGATATAACATATACTTCAACCCTTGGAAACCTTGCAATGGAAATCATGGATGATTTGTTCTTGTTCTTTGTCTTAGGGCATGTAGCAACTGAAATGATAGGGGATGATAGACCGTATTTCATTGGTTCTGGGGATGATTTCCAGTTTAACTAGGTTATTGGGAATGGTGCCCAAATTGACCTATAACAACTGCCCCCCAAAGCATGAAGTCAGAATAATAATAACAATATTTTTTGAATGAGATGCTTTATACAATATTTTTTGAATGAGATGCTTTACATTGTGATGGGTTGGAACTGAAGTGGAGTGGCGACCTGCATCAGTCTTACAATACATTACATCATGATATATCCTCTTGATCACAAATTGCTGAGGAAAGGAATTCCCATGCTCAACACATAAACTATCTAATAACATGTATATAGTGTAGAAATTCGTCTACATTGGAATGTTTCCAAATATAGACATGCCTACAGATATAGGCCCATGTTCGGATGATGATATATATGTAAGGTCACTGTACATATGATGTGTATAAAAATCCTGAAATCGCAGCCTGGATGGCTGAAACTAGATCCAGATCTTCTTATCTCGTTCACTCGATCGTTCAGGTACAAGTCTAGCCATGCGAATATATGATTTGTAGTCAAACATGGTAAGACATCATTTGATTACTAGCCAATGATGTGAGATGTTAACAAATGTGATATAACCACCATTGATGTCAATGGCCCTCAAGGTACTATAGTACATTTCGTAAGGCGTGAATAGATGATTTGATGTTGAATGCCAAACAAAATCTTTCGGTCAAAAGTCGGGAAGCGAGGATCTTGTCGATGCTGTAACAAGCCTCATGGTATTGGAAGATGATGTAAGTGAAATTACTGGATGTTGATTTGACTTCGACAAGAAGTCACTTTATTGAAAAACGAGAGTTACTGGTTTCAGAGACAAAATGTGACTTGATATAGCAATGTTCAGGGATGACTGTCGTGAGAATGAAGGTTTATGAGTATTGCTGAAGGATGAGTATTCACTAGATGACTTACCTTGAACATATCAACAACACTGAGATGAGTTGGCAGCATTGACCCAAAACTAAAGTGAAGGTACGATGAACCATAGGTATGAATGAACCATCAAGAAGATTCCCCAACCCAAACAGTCATGATCATGGAGTGAAGTGTCATGTTCAAGAGCGACCTGCTATCGTAAAAGATTCTGTTCATTTTCCCAAATTTCCCCCGGTCATTTGTCGACCAGTACCTCTTTATTTTTTAACAAGCTTGAGGAGGATAACATATGCTTGATCTATAATTCAACCCTTCGGGTGAATAATGTATCGCTATTTAATAATTTAACGAGTCTAGCGATGAATGAAACTCGATTCTTGCCATGATCGACAAGCCCGTCGCTATTTTATGTTTTAATGAGCCTAACGACAGTGATAGCTTGATCCTTTTTCATATTTAGAGAGTTTAGAAAAGAGGACGAAAGAAAAATCCATAAGTAATTTTTCTTAAAGTTGTCGTTCAGATCCAAAAAAGTGTAAAATGATATCTGAGAGAACCTCCTAGCCATGTTCGACTAAGGCATTCCTTTTTCGTAAATAATCTATCTTAGTCCGGAAAAGGGTTAAACTTGTACTGAGTAGATATCAATTCATTTACTTTTATGAGCTTGAAAATACAAGTGCTCGACAATATTTTCACATTATCGGAGTCTGAAAAGAGCTAAAAGAAGACTCCAGGTGTTCCTTTTTTGCTGTTATCGAAGATGGAAAAAGAGATAAAAGTGCGCTTCAAGTCCTTTTTCATTTTTATCAAAGCTCGAAAAATAAGGATAAAAATATGCTTTGTGGTCAAATAATTCTTGAAAATGATTCTGCACGACTAATCTGCTCATTAGTTGCAAAACCTATTTAGAACAACATCAAATGGATTAAAAATACCTGTTTCATGATAAAAATAGAATAAAACCATAGTCACAGTAATAAATATGATTTTCAAATAATCAAATGACTAATTAAAAGAGTTTTACTATTCATTTTTACCATTTGAAAGTTACCATTTGCATTGTGGAGCTCTGAACCTGTTTTTTCCCCCGAACTTCAGCCATTGGTTGCGATCATTTCTGTGGATGGTTTTCATCACCATTTGATCCAGGTTTGTGCCATAAACCCTCTCTTTCTTTCATTAGTCAATTCATTTCATTTCATTGAATTTTTTTATGGATTTGGGCCCCTAAGGGTAAATTATTTTTAAAAAGATGGAAACGCACCCTTGAGCATCGAAAATTCCACTTTGGAGCACCTAAAATGAAGCCTAGGTGCATATGCAATGCACTGTATGTTGTTCAAGACTGCGTTGGGCGCAATTAACATTCTTGATTCTTGCATTGTACCCAAAATTTGCCTAATTTTTTGCATGTAAAGGAGTCTAATGGGTCTTATGGTTATGTTTCAGGGATTCATTGGACTAGAATGACAAGAAAGAGAGCATGAAGAACAAAATATGATTGCCCTTAATGATTCCGGTACTGTAACAGCCCTAATATATTGTGGGTTATTAAAGTACTTCAGCTTGTTAGGTATGGGACAGAAAATAGAACTTTTGGAGTTCCTAGTTCGAGCATGGGATCTAAAAATTGAAGTATTTCACATTAGGAACAAAGTGGTTCCTATTACAATGGAGGATGTATATTTTCTGACAGGCTTGTCGAGGAGAGGCTTTCCCATTTCTCTCTCAGGGTCTGATCCGGGGGCAGAGTGAAGCAAGGATGGGAAAATAAACATCCGTGACATTCATGATTTTCCTTTGAGAACCATTCTATTCATGATCGCAAAGCTTTCCGACACCGTTACACTACATGTAGCGAATAGATCTTATATGCAGTATGCGCTAGATTGCATGGAGACAACAATATTCAACTGGTCTGAAGTTGTGCTTTCTGAAATAAAATAAATATTGAACAAGGAAAATGGAGGAAGGAAGAAAAACTTCCCTTATGGTTTGATCCTCATTTCATTTTCCTTAGAGCGGATTCCACTGATGTAGCCTCAGCATGTGACACTGGGTGTGTCTAACACTAGAGATTTGAGGATGCAGAGATGGGTAGAACTGATGGCTAAGCATGCAGACCAATTTTCCATCGTGTTCTCGACTGCATTCTTCACATGGTTCAGGCGAAAAGTTATCGCCATCGATGAGTATGCATACACGGGCGTCGATTTTCGAGGTGATCCAGACTTAGCTTTACCAGAAGGCGCTCCGTGGGGTGAAATAGGTAAGAATGTTTTGACCATGTTTTTGTTTTTTCTAATGTATATACAATGTTTTTTTTCTTTTGATGTTTTCCCAAGACTAAAATAAAGTTTTAATGTAATGCAGATGTGGGTCGAGTTCAACCAGTGGAGGAACCAGAGCATGGAGCGGATGAGAAAACAGAGAGGGCTGTTGGGAGAGAAGTCCTTCAGGATTTAGACATGGCTAAGACTCTGTTTGAGCTTCAGAAACACATAGAGGGATTGACCTTTGGGATTTCGGATTACCGGATCGAAGAGTTACCCATGCGAGTGCAGCGCCATACTATAGGCATTCCTAACCGCTAGATGCGGTTACTGCGTAGGATAGATAGATCTATAGCATGTTACCATGAGCATCACTAGTTTACTTTTGACATGTTGCATACATTTTGAGGTCAGATGACCAATGTGTCTTGGGCACAAATTTTTGTAAAAACCTATAACGATCTATCTATTTGATTTCAGTGTTTTCCTATGTTTATTGCGCAATCCTATGTGAATGTATCTTTATATGTGTTGCAAATGTCTGTCTATAACATGATTAGCTAAAAAATCAGTCAATGTGTTCAAGTTCCTGGAAATGTGTTGATATTGAATAAAATCAAAGTGTCTTCCCAAAAGTCGAACTCTTAGGAACAAACGATGTAGTGTTGGATTTATTACAATATAAACACTAGTAAGTTGTAATACCACAAGTTGTGAGTCTAACCTTACGATGATGCAGTTAATACCAAATGAAATGGCATCAGAGAGAATTTCAATAAACACGCTATACTCAGCGATATTGTTTGTCGATCTACTGATACAAATCCCTTGAAAACTCACTAACTCGTCGTTTGGAGTGAAAATGGCCCATGTTGCAGAGGATAGATTCTGCGTACTACGACTAGCACCATCATCATATCCAACAAATAGTTCCAAAGATTCAAACATCTACGATGAAATGTAAAGTGGATTACTAATGTCAAGAAAACTCTAAAAAACAAACTAAGATAATGAATGCAAATCAATAGCATAAATATAAAATATAATACAAAAAATTACTACGCTTATGATTAAGCATATTAACGTTTCAGATACAACACATTTCGGGGCTGCGCCAACGGAATTCCATCGGAATCCACCAACTCATAGGCACCCTTAGCAAGAACTCTTTTAACAATATAGGGGCCATTCCATAATGGCACAAATTTCCTTGTACTTATTACATCAAATTCTTGAGCATAAAGAAGGACCAAGTCGCCCTTTGAGAAAATGTGAGGCTGGACATTTTTGTCGTATTGTGCCTTTATACGTCTCTTATGTGATTCGTTGGCCAATTGGGCTTCAAGATGCGTTTCATCAAGATGGAAGAGGTTAAAAATACGTGCTTCTTCATATGAGGTGTCAAGTAACAAGTCGATTGCGAGTTTTAACGACGATATTTCACATTGGATTGGCAAGATAGATTCCAGACCATGCACCAATTGAAAGGGATTAAATCTGGTTACGTTTCTCCCTGAGGTTCGGTACGCCCACAAGGCTGAGTACGTGATCAAATGCCAGTTTCTTTTACAAACTCCTATCATTCGTTGAAGCATAAATTTAAGAATCTTTTTGATAGCCTCAACTTGTCCATTTGATTGTGGATAATAAGGAGTAGAATTATCATGTGACAATCCTAACTTGGTAGTAAATTTAGTCATCACGTGGTTGCGAAAATGCTTCCCATGATCTGTGACTATAGCTTGTGGGACCCCAAACTATACAATAACATGATTAAAGAAAAACAATGCAGTTGTTTGTCTTGTGCTGTTGAATGTAGGCATCGCTTCGGCCCACTTGGTAACGTATTCTACTGTGAAAATAATATAACCATGCCCCCTGGACGAATGAGGGTTATAGGTCATGAAGTCAATGCCCCATTTTGAAAATGGTCCCATAGAGACAATAGGATGCATTGGCGCTGGCGGTTTGCGTATTTTATGATTAAATATCTGGCATGCATGGCATCTTCTGACTGCGAGGATGTAGTCGCAAAATATGGTAGGCCAAAAGTAACCGGCACGGAGTATCTTTTGCGCGATAGTGTATCTAGATAAGTTTCCACCACAAGCCCTAACATGAAAATCATTTAAAACCTTTTAGACCTCCTCATGAGTGAGGCACATTCTTAAAATTATGTCGACACCACGACGATAAAGTGTATCGTCGACGATTAGATAATATTTGGCTTGTTTTCGAATACGTCACTGGTCAAAGCGAGAGGTATCAGGCTTAAAAGTTTGGGTCTGGAGATAAATGCTAAAATACCCATACTAAGGATCAGATGATCCAATCAGAAACATAGATTCGTTAGGAATAGATGGTTTCGATGTAGTAGTAGTACTATTAGAGGGAAGGTAATAGAGAAGCTCAACCAAAACTAAAGACTTGTTTGACTTGGATTTGATGAATTCCAAATCAAATTCCTGCAAAATGACAATCCATTTTGAATATTCCCCCCCTAGAAATTGACCTGATAATATGTAATTAATGGGGTTGCAATCCAAAATGACAATGGTCTTCCGAAACAAGATATAGTGGAAAAATCTTTGGACAGCTTGAACAACTGTCAATGCAAGCTTTTCTACATATGAATACTTCACTTTTGTATCATTGAGATTACGACTCAAATAATAGATCAGTTGTTCAATCCCATTTTATACTTGGACCAATACCATAGCAATGGTCATATCAGTCGCGGCGATATGTAAGAAATAATCACTCTGATAATTGGGGGGATACATTAATGATGCCCAGACAAGAGTATCCTTGAAAACATCAAAAGAAGCTTGCACAACTTGGTCCCAATGGAAGGGAATCCCATTTTTCAAGAGCCGAGTAAGTCCTTTAGCTATTTCGGCGTAGTTGGGTATGAACCTCCTTAGGAAGTTAGCCTTTCCTTGAAGTTTTTGTATCTGAAGCAAATTTGATTGTGCAGGAAAATCAAGAATGGCCTGGACCTTCAATGGGTCGATTCAAATTCTTTCTTTTGAGATGACGAATCCAAGCACCAGAACCAACACAAAACACACATTTATGTGGATTGAGGCGTATTTTGTAGTGTCGGCAGCGTAAAAAGATAGCTCTCAAATGCATCGGGTGATTAGTTCGATTTCGTGTGTTAGGGTCCTATGATAATAGGATTCATAATTTTTGAATTGAATTTGATTAGTCTTGTAATAAGTACATAATTTTCTTTCTGCAAATTGTTTTCCCATATCAGAAAAATAAAATAAAAAATTTAAAGAGGGTAAAATTCCTAAAAGAAAAATCAAAGGACTTAAAAGAATATATATATATATATATATATATATATATATATATATATATATATATATATATATATATATATATATATATATATATATATATAAAAGAATAGAAATGGAACCCAAACAAAAAAGAGATAAAAATAAAACATGAAAGTGATGCAAATCCAAATGCCACTACTATTTACTTTTACTGCAAAATAAACATTGTGTGCAGTTTGTTACAATTCCACAATCCATGAAATTTAAATAGCTTAATATTAACCTCTCATGTTTTAAATTTCATGTTATTAGATAGAGAATAAAGATCTAGCCAAACAGTTTAATATTGGCAGATCAATAGTGAGGTAGATAAATAATAAGGAGCTCAACAACTTAATCTGAGCCATTGGAAGAAATAAGGATAGAATTAGTTAGTTTGTTGTTTTAAAAGAAAAATAAACAAGGGTTTGCAAGCTCATATGCACCTAGGTAAATGAAGAAAAAATGTTAGGGTAGCATATGAGTAGGCAGAAGCAGTTTTTACAATAATGGAAAAGCATAAATTGGTCAATTCAGTCAATAACTTCCTTCAAAAATCATTCCATCGTAAAAAATTACTTCATCCCCTCCATTTTCATTCTTTCCCCTTCATTTTTCCTTTTTTCCCATTATCATTCAGTTCCACTTGCAAAAAATCCCCTTTTCCTAAGTGTAAAATTCATTGTACTTAAGGAAAGTAAAACCCTTTAACTAATTCCCCTTTTACCCAAAAATACCCCAAAACCCAAAAAATACTTTATCCTAAGTGTAAAAACATTATATCAGGACCCACAACTAAGGAATTTATCCATATATATGTTTTACACTAGGATTAGTATATTTTCCCTCATCCCATTCTTTATTAACACATTCATTTATATATTAAATCCTTTATTCATCTTTCAGCCCTTATTATATTAATTCCTTTAAATATAATATTTCCCACCCATATTTTAGTTTTAAATCTATGTTCTATTTTCCCATGTGATATAAATTCCCACTCCTCCCATAGGTTAAAACTATTAATTATACTAGTCCCATTATATAATAACCCCGCCAATGCTAAAGTTACATACACCTGCATTTCATTTGACTAAAACAATACTATCCGCCTATCCAAACTATGTATTAAACCTATGTTTTAATACATATTACATATCCTGATGTATTAAAAATCCAGGCCCCATGCCATTCCACCCAAAAAATTTATCGCATGATCCGCACTGTTTTCTCCCCATCTCCTAGATCCAATGGTGGAGATACTACATCACACATTTCATTGCACAAATGATAAACAACCCAAAATTTGAGATAAACACAAATTTTTCGTTTTCTCTCACTTCCACGCATCTAAATTTCATTCGACCGCACCGATTGATTCAATCCCGCTTACCACCTTTCAACCGTGTGAAAACCGCCTGACAGTTTTTCATTCCCCATGCCTAAACCACCCTCCTATTTGAATTGACCTACATTGAATGTATTTACCGTTCACTGAAATTGCTTATAAACTGCCTGAAAGCATTGTTTATCCTTCTGTTATTGTTTTTCCACACAGAAAGAGCATTCCAGACCAAAAAGACTGCTACCGCCTTCGTTTTTTAGCCTGAATGAAACAGATTTCATCAATTTGACTATTACAATCACTGCAGAAGTCATCAAAGTGCCTATAAAGACCAAAAAAATCTTCTGAAAGCTCTCCAACCCCAGAAACCCTTCTTCATAGCGAAATTCCAAATTTCCCAGGTATTCTTCAGAGGAAAAAGACTCATTCATCAAATATAAAAGAGTTTTACAATTAATTGAATTAGTTAGGAGCCTGTATACCTGAAAGAAATCTCGTTGCTTCATAAATCCTTTGATTCTGTAAACCCTGAGCATTTTTCATAGGCTCTGAAGCCTTGACCTATTTTAAAACAAACTTGGATTAAATTTGACCATCTACAGACCTGAGAAAGCCATCTGAGACCTTCAAAACCTTTCGTACAATATTCAGTCATCCTTCTGATTAAAAATTGTTGTCTAAAGATTGTTTCATCACAGAAAATGCACTGTAAACCCTAGATATCATTTTCTGAGGTTATAAGGTCATGAAGTTGCTCTTTTAATAAAGAAATTACATTTTGAATTAAATTGATCATAATTATCCCTTTGCAGACAAGAGATAGAACCCATGTCATATCTAAAATCCTTCTGTAAAATTGTTTAACTTACATAAGTGTTTTACAGGCCTAAATCAGTGTTTTAAAGGTCAAAAGTATGAAATTGATAAATTAAACAAATCTATGGCTTCCAATAGCACTCTTGTGATCAACCCTCTACAACCCCCTGTTGTAGATGTAGATCATATTCCCTTAGCAGATGTAGATTTCAAAATCACTGATATTGTAACTGAATTCAACCTTCTTGAGCTCCACTACTAGAGCCAAGAAAAATCCTTAGATCAGGTAGATGAAGTATTCATTTGGGAATCAAATTTTCCTATATATCTTGTCCCTCCTACTCACCAATGCCCAGAGGCAATTAAACTCTACCAATCATGCTATTATCCAGATCGAAAAGCCGTTGTGAACCCTGAAAAGGAAATTTTGTTTACCATTACAGTTGAGTCTATCAACCAGATGCTTTAGTTACTATTTGAACCTAATGAAGTTCCTTTATCTATTGAAGCCCTCAATAAGTTATATTTGGAGTTGGATTTTCCCAAGAAATTCCAAAATTTTAAAACATTCATGCCATTCTATGTGGAAATTCACAAACTCAATCCTCCAAACTCCTCTGCAAAATTCTCAGAAAGAGCTAGACATATTATTTCTATGTTATCTTTTATCCTTGGATATTTCACAGATGAACATGCTGATGTATCAGTACTTTGTATCTTGTCCACCTTTACACTTGGCCAGCCTCCTACAATTATCTTTAACTTTGCCCAATATATTGCTGACAACATCCACGAGAAACTAGTCAAATTTCCTTCTGAAGGGGTATTTAGGTATTCTTTATTCCTATTCCACATGTTCTTATATTTTCAATCTGAAAAGTTTCCTATAAGCCTTCAGAAGCTTGATGTGGAAGGAAATCCACAATCTGTCATATTTTGAACTTCCTTGATAAGGAGGGATTAATATGAGTTTACTTATTCAGAGTTCACAGATTATTTCATCCATCCCTTGGTCAATTTGTTAAACAACAGTGTGCAACCCAGAATTAGCAATGAAATCAAGAAAGTTTTACAATTGTCTGAGCATAGTAGAACTGGTGATTGGTACCTGTACCAAAATCACACTGAAATCAGAGTCTATGGGTCAAGCCTTATTCCTTATAAATTTCCAAAATACCTCCCTATGAGGTTATTTGCTCTAGAGTATATAACACAGATTTTAAATTCAGATGTTGTAAATTTTTTTATTGCAAAGAAGAAGACACAATTCAAACTGAAGAACCAGGTTGGTCCATTTATATGTAATAACAGAGAAGCAGGTCCAGAGGTAGAAAAAAAGTTGCAAGGGTTCAAGTTCAGTTATATTTTTCTTTGGTATTATCAACAAAATGAGAGTTAAATGCAAATTAACTCCATACATACATGAAAAGAAGCCTGATATTGAGAAATTCTCAAACCAATCTGAATGGTTAGAGAATACATTGGTAGAGGCTGAGAAGCAAAGTGATACTAGTCAAAATTTGCAAACTCCAGCCCAAGAAGACAGAAGTATGAAAAGAAACAGAGAAGAGGGGTCTTATACAGCTGAGACTACTACATATACCAAATTCAAACTAAGATACAACAAAAATCCAAAGATTAATCCTACCAGTAAAGAAAAGGAGACAGTAGAGGTCATTGACACAGAAGTTGCAGAAAAAGACACTGTACCTCCTATAGTAATTAAAAAGGAACAACAACCAACCACTTCTAATACACAATTAATTTAGAAACATCCCAGTATAGAAGTGTCTTCATCCAAGAAAACATAAGAAAAGGACATGGAAATCAAGGAAATCTACAAGGAAATTAAGGCTAAAAATGAAGAAAAAAAATGAAATATACTCTCAGTACCTAAAGCAAACTCCCAACATACAGAATAGGCTGCTTTCAGCCTTTGACTACAAGAAAAAAAATATGTTGATGACAGTTCTTCAGCCCACAGTTCCAACTCCTAAATCATCCTCTGATTATAAAAATATTGATTTTGAAGTTACAATCCAGGATATCCATCCTCTGAATCAAATTAAATTCCATAAACATGCAAGAGAGATGATTTACTCCACCATTACTACCAAGGCCACGAGTGCATAGAAGCTTCAAAACACTTTTATAAATGTAGGAGGCCAACTCAAACTGGAGAAAGCATCATCATATGAAAAGGATACCAGAATTAAATCCTTGGAGATGCTAGTGATTGAAGTAGGTTATGATCCTCAAAACATAAAAGCTGTAGAGGAATTGATTAAAAAGAAGAATGCTGATATTGCTGCACTTAAGAAAAAATTGAAGCTACCCCCTACAGAGCATCCTTATTCCAAGGAGGTTTTACAGGATCCCAATAAAAAATATGAGATGATGAGTCTCATTTTACAACTAACAACCCAAATTAAAGAAATTGAAATTGAAATGGACAAATTGGTCCAAGAGAAAGAAGCCAAAAAAGCACAGGAAGTCCCTACCACTGTGATTCCTGTAGTTACAACAGTTGTACCATCTACTTTGGTAGAAATACTGGCTCCAAATGTCCCAATGGCCACAACAGTTCCAGTCACTTCATCTACAACTTCAGCCACTGAATCTTTAACCACAGTAGCACAACAATCAGATGAGGCAAGCAATTTAGTAAAGACAATGCAAGACATGTCTATCCAGACAAATGAGATAAACAGGTTAAAAGAACAGATTAAAAATATTAAATATGCGAAGAAACTTGCACAAATAAATGCCAAGAATGAAGAACAAAAAGCCAATAGGTTGAATGAACAACTCAAGAAGTTGGAAAAAGAATTAACTTTGAAAGAACCTATGGCACATGTTAAGCAACAATTATGGTCCAGTATCATTGAAGCAGTCAATGATACTTGGCCATGTATACACGTAATCTATGAGCAGAAATATTTATTGAAGTCAACAAAAGAAGTAATATAGAAAACAAAAGAAGAGCTAGGTAAAAAGCTTGAAGAAGCTATAGAAATTATCAAATTTCTCAATTCCAAAAATAAACAAGAACTGGATGAAATTGGAATTACTGATAGAACATAGACCATCCTAAAAGTTAGGAAGGTAATATCCAAGAGAAACTTGATGACACAATTAGAGGAAATGTGCCAAAACATGGAAATTGCAATTACAAGATTCATGATTAAATTTGATGTTCTAAGGCAAAAAGGTATTCCCAATCCTCTAGTGATCAATGAAATATTAATGAAGTAGGAGGATTATGACAAAAAGATAAGAGATTTTGCTAAAGAACAGGTAAATAAATTAGCTTTGCAGGGAATCCCAACAGGGAAGGTATTGTGTAAGAATTTTGAAAATTTGTTTTACTTGCAGCATGAAGTAAAACACCTATTTGTGAAAAAATCAACATTTTCAAAATACACTGAAGTTGATGAAGACTTCAGAAGGATTATGAAAATAAAATTACCAGAAGCTGAGTTCTAGGAGAAGTTAACTGATCTACTGTAAGATCAGTTTACAGTGAGCACAGAGCAGTGAAAGTAAAAAAAAGAGTTTGCTATTTTTACACCATAATTGACAGTTTTCTGCAGTAAAAGAGTATCAGGATGGAAGTGTATCAGATTAAAGTGTATCAGATGAAGGTTGAATACAAAATCAAAGTAAAGATGAATCTGTCAGCGTAAAGGACACCTCAATGTCCAGTTGTAGCCTTCATCAAACAACAAAGAGAGAAAGCAGTGATAAAATCAAAAGAACATGCTATTTTATTTCAATAAAAAGGACAACTAGCATTAGTTAGGGAGCTGTCACTATCTTCTTGCATGAAGATATTTCCTTTTTTCATAAAAAATTCCTAAGTTTATTCTAGGATATTTTGTATAAGTATTTGTATAAATACTTCATCATTTGAAGTATTGAGTGTGATGAATTGTTGAACATTTCTATAGTTATACTATTCTAAAACCTAAGGGTTTTTGTATCAATTTCAAGTAAGTAGACTGGATCACAAGAAATAAAGCATCATATTATAGGATTCATGTGTTGGGGTACTGCATGAAGTATTTCACTTGTTATCTTGTCAATTTTCTTATGTTATCCATCTATTCTTGAATGTGTTCTTAATCTTAATGATAAATTGGGAATTGTTATTTTAGAATTTGTTAAAAGCAATTTGTTTTGAATGATTATCATTTATATGTTTTCAACTGATATCCATATTATGGAACCCTTAATTGCTCCCTGATTTCGATTGACCTCTACCTTTTCACTCCTAATCCGGATTTAAGAACCCTTAATTTCTCTTTTATCCCGATCAAAACCATTTTCACCATCAGCCTCAAAGATCTAAAGTGACTTATCTATCTTGCCCTGTAAACATTTACCGTTATAACTTGATCCTAATATGACTGCTTGACACATTGACTCCATTTTTCCAATGGGAATACAAATTTATAGCTATCCATCTAAGTAAGTGCCTTTGTTGGCCACAACTCCTGAACTACAGGTCTTGTCCGCGAGGCTGACTTCTCGCCAACACAAATCAAAGCCAAAACCCAAAACCAAGTTGCCCTATATAACTAGCCTAAAATAAAATATAATCAACAAAGTTAAATATTATAGAGAAAGCCCTCTCTGAGCATTAGGAAGGCTAGATCCTAAGGCTTAAAAGTAGGTTTGGGGTTACCTTTAACATTCTTCAAAACTAAAATCAAAATCTCACACTTTTTGAGAATTATTAGAGTGATAACATACTGTCAACCATACTAGGGAACTAACCAATCCTCAGTTTTTAAATAGATCTTAAAGAAAATATTTTCAATTATTTTTTCACCTTAAGATTTTTTTAAATAAGTTGTGAGTATATTTTCAAAAAAAACTGTAATTCTGGCTTCCAGAAGAGTCTACTATACTAGGTCAAATCTAGGTCCACAGCCCGCTGTCATAGTAGATAATCCTGATAGAATTAGAAAGAAAAATAAAGGAGTAGAAGATTTAGGTAATAAGATTTCATTAGTCAAGCAAATTCCCTTACCAAACAACCATCAAGTTTACAAGACATAAAATTTGATTTAAATTTTGAACAATCTTTATTCAGAACTAAATCAGAAAGTGACTTACATAATACTGTAATAGATCCTGATTTTATTTCATTCATTGAAACTAAGAAGGAAACTGTTTCAGTTGATTCTAAGCAAAATATTTTTGAAGTTTTGTGATAAAATTGATGCTATAAGTGCAACTTTGATTAAAGAAATAGATGAAGCCTATTTACAACATTCAATTGAATTGAGTGCTTTATCAGCCTATACCCCTAAGCCTTCTACCAGTCACTTAGATACCATCCTTTTAGAATCTGTAGGTTCATCCATATTCACTACCACTTCATCCATTATTTCCACCACACTACATTCCATAGATTTATTTTTTCCTAAGCAACCATTTCAACCTAGAATATTATTTCCATCTTCCTCCACCTCAAGTTCATCCCCTAGTATTTCTACTTCATTTTCCAATACATCATTCTCATTCCCAAGCACCTCTTCTAGAATCCCAACTTAATTTTCTAGTATCTCAACCACGTTTGCAAGTACATATTCTTAAATTCCAATCTCATCTGAAAGTTCTTTAACTACATCAGCAAGTGCTTCTAGTTCTTCACCAAGTACTTCAAACTTACGTCCTAGCCAAGCTAGAATCCAAGCCATGGCTGCCAGATATGCTCCCTTATTTCTACCAGCACAGTGACATGACATGCCCTAGGATTATCAAAGAAAAATCCCTCAATTTTATGGAACCACTCATTACACTGCACAACAACATGTTAATAAGATGACAGACTATTTTGAACTACATGAAATTGATGAAGCCGATGTCCAAATGAGACTTTTTGCTCAAAATTTAACTGGTGAGGTAAAAAAGTGGTTTAAAGGTTTTAATGCTGATGGTATTTCCGATTTAAAAAATTTTCATAGATTATTTCTTAATAGACAGGAAAAGAAGAAAAATCCACTATAAATCTTATATGAATTTGAAAGCATAAAAAGAGCACCACATGAAACAATTCAAGATTATTGTACTAGATATAACAATATTTATAATGCAATTCCTGCTAATCTTAAACCTCCTCCAGACTCTGTACTTATCAAATTCCATGATGGATTTGATACAGATATAGCCTATCAACTGAGAGAGAGAAATCCAGAAACCTTAGAGTAGATGCAAAGTAATGTTGTTAGTGTAGAGGCAAACTTATTAGCAAAGAAAGCTAGATTAAGAAATGAAAGGAGAGTGACAATAAAAGAGGAAACATCTACTTCAGATTTGAAAATAGATCAATTAGAAAAAAAATTAGAGAGAATGATGGATAGGTCAGATAATATGGAAAGGAAGCCACAGTGGGATAACCAACAACAACGACCTCAAATTAGAAATCCCAATTATAGAAAAAACACCAACATTGGAAAATCTAGAGAATCATCATCTAACCAAACAATAAGGCCACCTTTCTAAGAGAACTATGCTGAAAGTTCTCATCAAAACGAAGATGATGAAGACACCATTAATATAATGGGCATTAATGATGATAACACCATTTTTATTACACAAGAAGAACATGAGTTATATGAATTACAACAACTACAATTAGATTTTGGTGAGTCTTTTGATTATAAGAAAGGTTATGAATTTGCAATTAATGAAGTTCATAAGCAATATAACCTTAGGAGAAAGAAAAATGTTGAGCCTTCTATTAGGAAATCTGCCCAAACACAAACAAAGAAAATAGTAGAGGCTCCTACCACTAAAGTTCTGCAAATTCTGCTTAGGGAAACCAAGAAAAATTCTAGTTCAACTCAGAAAATTTCAAGTCCCAAAATTTCACCTAGTCCTAAAATTGTTGACATCACAGATGATGTTGTCCAAAAATCAACAGATCCTCAAAAATTTGCTGCTGCCAAGACATCAATTTATGCTAAAACAACAATTTCAGACTCAAAAACATCTACTGTTGATCCAAATCAGCTGATCCTAAAACAACCTCTTCTAAAATAGCTGCTGAAACCACAAAATCTACAAAGACTTCTACTGCAACCCAAACTGTCCCTGAAAAGAAAATTAAAAGCAGTGAGACAGTGGAAATACAAACAGAAAATGAGAAACCAACTGTAGAAAAAGAAGAAAAACAGACCCAAACTACAGTTACAAAAGAAGAAATAATTCAGCTAGGAAAATCACAAGTACCATTTAATATCCAAGTTGACATTGCCTAATTGAAGATACTAATTCCTTTGACAAAATTGGTCAAGCATGACATTTACAAAACAAATATCACTGAGACTTTAAATATGAATGATGGAGAAGATTCAGTAAATTTGAGCGATGATCAACCAGAACTAATCTTTGGTCCTGATGTTAGTGGGAAACACCAAGATTTAGCAGTTCCACCTTTCTACATTAACTTGACTATTCATGATCAGATTTTACATAATGCAATGCTAGATTTAGGTACTTCACACAATTTGATGCCAAAAGAAATAATGGAAACCTTGAATCTAGACATCTCTAGACCTTATAAAGATCTCTTCTCATTTGACTCTAGTAAAGTGAAATTTTTAGGCTTGATAAAAATTTATGTGTTACTTTAGTTCAATACCCTGGAAAAATCATAGTCATGGATATTGTAGTAGCTGACATCCCTCCCAACTATGGAATGCTGTTATCTCACTCATGGGGAGCCAAACTGTATGTATCTCTACAACTTGATATGTCTTATGCAACAATATCAGTTTTTGGCCAACCCAAGAAACTTTACAGAGAAACATTAATGAAGTACATGATTAGTAGTGTAGAAAGACCTCGAAACTATCCAATTTACTCTACACCAACTGATATGGATTCATTCATTTTATGTAATTTTGAAACTGACATTGAAAACAACACTGAACTAAAACAGAAAAAGAAAGCACCAGATAGTGACAACATTTTTCATGAATCAATGTGGCACCTAGATTTTGATGGATCAGTTAATAAATTAGGAGTAGGAGTAGGAGTTTGGATACATAATATGGAAAACAATCATGCAGAAGGTCATGCTTTTAGATTAAATTTCAAATGTACAAACAACATGGCTGAATATGAAGCTCTTATTTTAGGACTGCAGATTGTTAGAAATTTAGGAGCCAAAAGAGTGTCAATCATGGGAGACTCAGAGTTAATTGTGAAACATATAACAGGAGAATATTCTGTATATAATCCAAGATTAAGCCAATATAGAGATATTGTTTTAGATCTGATTAAGGAACTGCTTGAATGTGATTTTGCTGCAATTCCTAGAAAACAGAACATGCATGCACACAACTTAGAAACTTTTTCTAGTACATGTAATCTGCCATTTCAACCAAATCATAGATATATAGCAGAAGTTAAACACAAGCCTGCAATACCAGAAAATATTAAATATTGGAAAATATTTTCACAGGATGAACAAATTTATCATTTCATGAACAATGAAGGAGAATTTCATAATTGTACAATAGATCAAACCATAGATAGTGAGATTAATATAAAAAACGTAGATGTAAATAACTTAGATGTCCTAAACCCACTAAATTTACTCAGGTAGAAATAGATAATTTAGAAAAAATAGAGATTGACGAGTTAGAAGATGATGATTCTAACATTTTGAACCATAAGAACAATTTTTTACTTAAGGGATTAGCCCCTTTAGAAGATATTTTTGATTCTAATGATGTTGCAAGGAAACCTAAGATGGAACCATTGAGATCTGATAATGAAGAGTGCAATATAGGAACATAATGAAATCCTAAGATGGTTAAACTTTCAAAAGCCTTACCTCAAGAATAAAAAGTAAAATACATAGCTCTGTTTAAGGAATTTTAGGGTGTATTTGCATGGAGTCATGAGGACTTAAAATCCTATGACACTAGTATAATACAACATAAAATACCCATAAAAGAAGATCAAAAACCTTTCAAACAAAAGCTTAGAAGGATCAATCCAATTTTGATGCCTTTAATTGAGAAAGAGGTCAAGACAATGTATGAAGCCCAAATAATTGCACCAATCAGATATTTTGATTAGGTTTCAAACCTAGTTCCCACGAGGAAAAAGACAGGGGAAATCAGACTGTGCGTTGATTTCCGGAATTTGAATAAAGTGTCCTTAAAAGGCACCTACCCTTTACCCAAAATGGATCACATTTTACAGAGGGTGGTTGGTTCTTCTAGAATTTCATTACTTAATGGATTCTCTGGATATAACCAGATTTTAGTTCAACTAGAAGACCAACCTAAAACTACTTTTACTACTCCTTGGGGAACTTTCATGTATGTGAAAATACCTTTTGGATTAATGAATATAGGAGCCACTTTTCAAAGAGCTATAGATATAGATTTTGCTAAAGAAATTCATGAATTTCTTGTGATTTATGTAGATAATATTATTGTATTTTCAAAGAGCGACAATGAACATCCAGATCATCTCAGACAAGTGTTTATCAAATGCAGAAATTTGGCATCTCTCTAAATCCTAAAAAGACTCTATTTGGACTGGAAGAAGGTAAATTATTAGGACATATCATATCTAAAGAGGGAATTAGGATAGACCCAACTAGAATAGAGGCCATTCTAAACATTAGTCCTCCTAGGAATATTAAAGAATTACAATATTTCTTAGGTAAAATCAATTTTCTCAGAAGATTTATCTCAAACCTAGCTGAAATAATTAGAGAACTTAACAATATGTTGAAAAAAGACTCAGTAATTAAATGGACTGTGGAGGCCAAGCAATCATTTGAATCAATTAAAAAAGCCTTGACAAAAACACCAGTCCTTATAAGTCTTGATTTCAAAAAAGATTTCATTATTTTTTCCTTTGCTTCAGAACATACTATTGCTGTAGTTTTACTGTAGAAAAATGATCAGGGCTATGAGCAGCTTATTTATTTTTTCAACAAATCACTTAGAGATGCCACTTTAAAGTATAACATAATGGAAAAGCAGGCACTAGCTTTAGTGAAGGCTATCAAAGACTTTAGAGTGTACATCCTTTATTCACATATCATTGCTTATGTTCCAAATGCAGTTGTAAAGGAAATTCTAACACAGAATGGACCTGATGGTAAAAGAGGCAAGTGGATTTCCACCATGTTGGAATATGACATAGTATTTAAACCCACCAAACTCATAAAAGGTTAAGATTTAGCCAAACTCATGGCTGAATCAATTTTCATGCTTTAGATATTAATTTTATTGCCCAAATAGATGATCAGGAAGATATGGCGACTCCAGAGATAAGTGAAGCATTTTCAGACTTACCATGGTATGCAGATATTATATTTGTATTACTAAATTTACAAGCTCCTCCTAGATTATCAAGAACTAAAGCTATATTTTTAAAGTTAAAGGCAATGAGGTTTTTTATCACAGGCAATGCACTATTTTGGAAAGATCATGGTGGAATTTTATTGAATTGTTTTCTTAAAGAAGAAGCCGATAAAGTTTTGGAAGAGTTTCATGTAGGTGACTGTGGAGAACATATTTACTGGAATACTACTGTAGAGAAAATCTTGAGAGCTGGTTTTTACTGGCCTACCTTGTTTGTAGATGTAAAAAAGTATGTGACATCTCGTCATAAGTGTCAAATCTTTGAAGGAAAGAAAAAGCTGCTACCTTTTCCCTTAAAACCCATCTCAACAGGAATGCATTTTCAATAATGGGGTCTTGACTTCATTGGTGAAATTCACTCCCCATCCTCAGGGGTAAACACAAGTGGATTTTGACAGCTAAAAACTATTTCAATAAGTGGATAGAAGCCATACCTTCTAGGAAAGCCACTGACACTGTCATAATCTCATTTTTAGAAAACAACATACTCTCAAGATTTGGATGCCCCAAAAATATCATCAATGATAATGCAACAACATTCAAATCCAAGAATATGATTGAATTTTGTAATAAATACCACATTACTCTTGGCCATTCTATTGCTTATTACCTTCAAGGTAATGGCCTTGCTGAATCTTCGAAGAAAATCCTTGTGAACATCATCAAGAAACTAGTAGAAGACAATAAGAAAACTTGGAACAAAATGTTAGTAAATTCCTTATGTGCAGATAGACTTACCACTAAGAAATCTATTGGTACATCCCCTTACCAGATTTTTTATGGGATGGATGTTGTTTTTCCATCTTCTATAGGAGTACCAATAATGAAGATAATCCAAGAACTGCAAGTTGAAACCAATGATATCCAAAGAAGAATAAACCAAACCATACACTTGCAACAAACCAGGGAAGAGGTATATCTTAAGTCTCAAGTTGTTCAAGAAAATATTAAAAATATATTTGACAAGAAGACTAAGGAAGATGATTTCTATATAGGTGACAAAGTTCTAAAGTGGGATTCAAGGAGAGAAGAGAAAGTTAAACATGGGAATTTTGATTTCTTATGGAAAGGCCCTTATGTTATTTACGGTTACATAGGTAACAATGCTTTCTTTTTAAAGGAGTTGGATGGATCAGATCTGCTAGGTGGACCTGTCAGTGGGCTGAAGAATTACTATTCCTTAGAATAACAAATAGTTCACTTTATTTACTTTACTCATTGTACATAACATTGCAGATTTTAGATTGGATTGGATGTTTTTTCCTAGCAAAGTTGAAGCCCGGAGAGAAGGCCCTAAGATTTGAAGGATAAAATATCATGAGTATGAATAATTGCATATCTCAAAAAATAGTTCCAAGGACAGCACAGTCAAAATTCAAAGGCTACTAGTCTCAAAGTTCTTAACATTTCACTAGCAAATGCCATCTCCATGTGGAGCCATTGTTAGGGTCCTATAATAATAGGATTTATAATTTTTGAATTGACTTTGATTAGTCTTGTAATATATACATACTTTTCTTTCTGCAAATTGTTTTCCCATATCAGAAAAATAAAATAAAAAATGTAAAGAGGGTAAAAGTCCTAAAAGAAAAATCAAAGGACTTGAAAGAAAAAAAAATATAAAAAAGAATCTAAAATGGACCCCAAACAAAAAAGAGATAAAAATAAAACATGAAAGTGATGCAAATCAAAATTCCACTACTATTTACTTTTACTGCAAAATAAACATTGTGTGCAGTTTGTTACAATGCCACAATCCATGAAGGTGAAATAGCTTAATATTAACCTCTCATGTTTTGAATTTAATGTTATTATATAGAGAATAAAGATCTAGCCAAACAGTTTAATCTTGGTAGATCAGTAATTAGGTAGAGAAATAATAAGGAGTTCAACAACTTAATCTAAGCCGTTGGAAAAAAAAAAGGACAAAATTAGTTAGATTGTTGTTTTAAAAGAAAAATGAACAAGGGTTTGCAAGTTCAAATGCACCCAGGTAAATGAAGAAAAATGTTAGGGTAGCATATGGGTAGGCAGAAGAAATTTTTACAATCATGGATAAGCAGAAATTGGTCAATTCAGTCACTAACTTCCTTCAAAAATCATCCCCTTGTAAAAAATTACTTCATCTCCTCCATTTTCATTCTTTCCCCTTCATTTTTCCTTTTTTCCCATTATCATTCAGTTTCACTTGCAAAAAATCCCCTTTTTCTAAGTGTAAAATTAATTATACTTAAGGAAAGTAAAACCCTTTAACTAATTCCCCCTTTACCAAAAAATACCCAAAAACCCAAAAAATAATTTTATCCGAAGTGTAAAAACATTATATCAGGACCCACAACTAAGGAATTATCCATATATATGTTTTACACTAGGATTAGTATATTTTCCCTCATCTCATTCATTATTAACACATTAATTTATATATTAAATCCTTTATTCATATTTAAGCCCTTATTATATTAATTCCTTTAAATATAATATTTTCCACCCATATTTTAGTTTTAAACCTATGTTTTATTTTCCTGTGTGATATAAATTCCCACTCATCCCATAGGTTAAAAATATTAATTATACTGGTCCCACTGTATGATAACCTTTCCAATGCTAAAGTTGCATACACCTGCATTTCATTTGACTAAAACAATACTATCCGCCTATCCAAACTATGTATTAAACCTATGTTTTAATACATATTACATATCCCACTATATTAAAAACTCGGGCCCCACGCCATTCCACCCAGCAACTTTATCACATGATCTACACCGTTCTCTCCCCATCTCCCAGATCCAACAGTGGAGATCCTACATCGCGCATTTCATCGCGCAAATGATAAACAAACCCAAACCTTGAAATAAACGCAGTTTTCGGGTTTTCTCTCACTTCCACGCATCTAAATTTCATTTGATCAAACTAATTGATTCAATATTTCTTACCACCTTTCAATCGTGCGAAAACCTCCTGACAGTTTTTCATTCCCCATGCCTAAAACACCCTCCTATTTTAATTGACCTACATTGAATGCATTTACTGTTCACTAAAATTTCTTAAAAACCACTCGAAAGCATTGTTTATCCTTCTATTACCGTTTTTCCGCATAGAAAGAGCATTCCAAATCAAAAAGACCATTTCTGCCTATGTTTTCTAGCCTAAATGAAATAGAACTCATCAATTCAATTGTTACAATCATTGCAGAAGCCATCAGAGTGCCTATAAAGACTAGAAAAAGCTTTTGAAAGATTTCCAACCCTAGAAACTCTTATTCACAACAAAATTCCAAATTTCCCAGGTATTCTTTAGAGGAAAAAGACTCATTCATCAAATATAAAAGAGTTTTACAATTAATTGAATCAGTTAGAAGCTTGTATACCTAAAAGAAATTCTGTTGCTTCATAAATCCTTTGATTTTGTAAACCCTGAGAATTTTTCATAGGCTCTGAAGCCTTGACCTATTTTAAAACAAACATGGATTAAATTTGACCATCTACAGACCTGAGAAAGCCAACTGAGACCCTCAAAACCTTTCCTACAATATTCAGTCATCCTTCTACATAAAAATATATATCTAAAGATTGTTTTATCACATAAAATGCAGTGTAAAACCCTAGATATCATTTGCTGAGGTTATAAGTTCATGAACTTGCTCTTTTAATAAAGAAATTATGGTTTGAATTAAATTGATCAGAATTATCCCTTTGCATACAAGAGATAGAACTCCTGTCATATCTAAAATCCTTCTGCAAAAATATTTAAACTTACATAAGTGTTTTACAAGCCTAAATCAATGTTTTAAAGGTCAAAAGTGTTGAAATTGATAAATTAAACAAATCTATGGCTTCCAAAATCACTCTTGTGATCAACCCTCTACAAACCCCTGTTGTAGATGTAGAGCATATTCCGCTAGCAGATGTAGAATTCAAAATAACTGATACTATAATTGAATTTAACCTTCTTGAGCTCCACTACTGGAGCCAAGAAAAATCCTTAAATCAGGCAGATGACGCATTCATTTGGGAATCAAATTTTCCTAAATATGTTGTCCCTCATACTCACCAATGCCTAGAGGCAATTACACTCTTCCAATTGTGCTATTCTCCAGATTAAAGAGCCATTGTGAACCTTGAAAAGGAAATTTTGTTTACCATTACAGCGGAGTCTATCAACCAGATGCTTCAGTTACTGTCTGAGCCTAATGAAGTTCCTTTATCTATTGGAGCCCTCACTAAGTTTTATTTGGAGTTGGATTTTCCCAAGAAATTCCAAAATTTTCAAACCTTCATGCCATCCTATGTGGAAATTCCCAAACTCAATCCTCCATACTCCTCTACAAAATTCTTAGAAAGAACTAGACATATTATTTCTATGTTATCTTTTATCCTTGGATATTTCACAGATGAACATGCTGATGTAGCAGTAATTAGTTTCTTGTCCACCTTTACACCTGGCCAACCTCCTGCATTTATCTTTAAATTTTCCCGATATATTGCTGACAACATCCATGAGCAACTAGTCAAATTGCCTTCTGAAGGTGTATTTAGGTATTCTTCATTCCTATTCCACATGTTCTTATATTTTCAATCTGAAAAGTTTCCTATAAGCCTTCAGAAGCTTGATGTGGAAGGAAATCCACAATCTATCATATTCTGGACTTCCTTGATAAGGAAGGATTCAAATGAGTTTAATTATTCAGAGTTCATAGATTCTTTCATCCATCCCTTGGTCAATTTGTTAAACAATAGTGTGCATCCTAGAATTAGCAATGAAATCAAGAAAGTTTTGCAATTTTCTTAGCACAGTAGAACCGGTGATTGGTACTTGAACCAAAATCACACTGAAATTATAGTCTATGGGTCAAGCCTTATTCCTTATAAATTGCTAAAACACTTCCCTATGAGGTTATTTTCTCTAGAGTATATAAGGCAGATTTTAAATTCAGATGTTGTAAATTTTTTGATTGCAAAGAAGAAGACACAATTCAAACTTAAGAACCAGGTGGGTCCATTCATATGTAATAACAGAGAAGCAGGTCCAGAGGCAGAAAAGCAATTGCAAGAATTCAAGTTTAGTCATAGTTTTCTTTGGTATTATGATCCCCTTGGTATTATCAGAAAAATGAGATTTGAATGCAAATTAACTCCATACATACATGAAAAGAAGCCTGATATTGATAAATTATCAAACCAATATGAATGGTTAGAGAATACATTCATAGAGGCTGAGGAGCAAAGTGATAATAGTCAAAGTTTTCTAACTCCAGCCCAAGAAGACATAAGTATGAAAATAAACAGAGAAGATGGGTCTTATATAGCTGAGACTACTACAGAGACCAAATTCAAACTAAGATACAACAAAAAGCCAAAGATTAATCCTGCTAGTAAAGAAAAGGACAGTAGAGGTCCTTGACACAGAAGTTGCAGAAAAAGACACTGTACCTCCTATAGTAATTGAAGAGGAACAACAACCAACCACTTCTAATACAAAATTAATTCAGAAACAGCCCAGTATAGAAGTGTCTTCATCCAAGAAAGCAAAAGAAAAGGACATGGAAATCAAGGAAAGATACAAGAAAATTAAGGCTAAAAATGAAGAAATAAAAAATGAAATATACTCTCAGTACCTAAAGAAAACTCCCAACATATAGAATAGGCAGCTTTCAGCCTTTGAATACAAGAACAAAAAGATGCTAATGATAGTTCTTCAACCCACAGTGCAAGCTCCTAAATCATCCTCTGATTATAAAAATATTGATTTTGAAGTTCCAGTCTAGGATATCCAGCCTCTGGATCAAATTAAATTCCATAAACATGCAGGAGAGATGATTTAATCCACCATGACTACCAAGGACATGAGTGTACAGAAGCTTCAAAACACTTTGATAAATGTAAGATATCAGTTCAAACTGGAGAAAGGATCATCATATGCAAAGGATACTAAAATCAAATCCTTGGAGGAGCTAGTGATTTAAGTAGGTTATGATCCTCAAAACATAAAAGCTGTAGAGGAATTGATTAAAAAGAAGAATTCTGATATTGCTACACTTAAGAAAAAATTTAAGCTCCCCCCTACAGAGCATCTTCAGGCCAAGGAGGTTTTACAGGATTCTAATAAAAAAGATGAGATGAGGAGTCTCATTTTACAGCTAACAGCCCAAATTAAAGAAATGGAAATTGAAATGGAAAAATTGGTCCAAGAGAAAGAAGCCAACAAAGCATATGAAGTCCTTGCCGCTATGATTCCTATAGTTACAAGAACTATCCATCTACTTTGGCAGAAATACTGGCTCCAAATATCCCAATGGCCACAACAGTTCCAGTCACTTGATCTGCAACTTCAGCCACTGAATCTTCAACCACAACAGCACAACAATCAAATGAGGCAATAAAATTAGTAAAGGCAATGCAAGACATGTCTATCTAGACAAATGAGATAAACATGTTAACAGAGCAGATTAAAAATCTTGAAGATGCCAAGAAACTTGCACAAATAAATGCCAAGAATGAAGAACAAAAAGCCAATAGGTTGAATGAACAACTCAAGAAGTTGGAAAAAGAATCAACTCTGAAAGAACCTATGGCACATGTTAAGTAGCAATTATGGTCCAATATTATTGAAGAAATCAATGATACTTGGCCATCCATACATGTAATTTATGAGCAGAAATATTTAGTGAATTCAACAAAAGAAGCAATATAGAAAACAGAAGTAGAGCTAGGTAAACAACCTGAAGAAGCTCTAGAAATGATCAAATTTCTCAATTCAAAAAATAAACAAGAACTGGATGAAATTGGAATTACTGATAGAACAGAGACCATCCTAGAAGTTAGGAAGGTAATATCCAAGAAAAATTTGATGACACAATTAGAGGAAAACTTGCCAGAACATGGAAATTGCAATTACAAGATTCATTATTAAATTTGATGTTCTAAGGCAAAAATGTCTTCCCAATCCTCTGGTGATCAATGGAAGATTAATGAAGCAGGAGGATTATGAAAAAAATATAAGAGATTTTCTAAAGAACATGTAAATAAATCAACTTTGCAGGGAATCCCAACAGGGAAGGTATTGTATAAGAATTTATAAAATTTGTTTTACTTCCAACATGAAGTAAAACACCTATTTGTGAGCAAACCAACACTTTCAAAATACACTGAAGCTGATGAAAACTTCAGAAGGCTTATGAAGATAAAACTACTAGAAGTTGAGATCTGGGAGAAGTTAACTGATCTACTGTAAGATCATATTACAGTGAGCACATAGTAGTGAAAGTAAAAAATAGAGTTTGTTGTTTTTACACCAACATTGACAGTTTGCTACAGTAAAAGAGTATTAGGATGAAAGTGTATCAGATAAAAGGTTGAAGATAAAATCAGAGTAAAGATGAGTCTGCCAGCATAAAGGACACCTCAATGTCCAGTTGCAACCTTCATCAAACAACAAAGAGAGAAAGGAGTGATAAAATCAAAACAACATGCTATTTTATTTTAATAAAAAGGACAACTAGCATTAGTTAGGGATCTGTCACTGTCTTCTTGCATGAAGATATTTATTTTCATAAAAAATTCCTAAGTTTATTCTAGGATATTTTGTATAAATACTTCATCATTTGAAGTATTGAGTGTGATGAATTGTTGAACATTTCTATAGTTATACTATTCTGAAACCTAAGGGTTTTTGTATCAATTTCAAGTCAGTAGACTGGATCACAGGAAATAAAGCATCATATTACAAGATTCATGTGTTGGGCTACTGCAGTGAAGTATTTCACTTGTTATCTTGTCAATTTTCTTATGTTTTCCATCTATTCTTGAATGTGTTCTTAATCTTAATGATAAATCAGGAATTGTTATTTCATAATTTGTTAAAAGCACTATGTTTTGACTGATTATCATTTATATGTTTTCAACTGATATCTAGAATAGGGAACCCTTAATTGCTCCCTGATTTCGATTGAACTCTGCCTTTTCACTCCTAATTCGGATTTAAGAACCCTTAATTGCTCTTTTATCCCTATCAAAACCAATTTTACCATCACCCTCAAAGATCTAAAGTGACTTAGCTATCTTTCCCTGTAAACATTTACCTTTATACCTTGATCCTGATATGACTGCTTGACACATTGAATCCATTTGTCTAATGGGAATACAGATTTATAGCTATCCATCTAAGTAAGTGATTTCACCACCAAATCAAATCCAAAACCCAAAATTAATTTTCCCTATATAACTAGCCTAAAATAAAATATAATCAACAAAGTTAAATCTTATAGAGAGATCCCTCTCTGAGCATTAGGAAGGATAGATCCTAAGGCTTAAAAGTAGGGTCGTGGTTACCTCTAATATTCTTTAAAACTAAAATCAAAATCTCGAAACTTTTGAGAATTATTAGAGTGATAACATCGTGAATGCGTGAGTAAATCGTCTAGATAGGGTTGAACAATGTGCTTGTTGTCATTGAAAGCATAATCCATTTCTCTCTGAAAAGTTTCCCCAACGCTCTTTAAACCAAACGGGAGTTTCCTATAAGCGAATGTGCCCTAGGGACATATGAATGCCATCTTATATTGGTCCTCTGGGTGGATATTGATTTTATTGTAGCCAAAAAATCCATCCATGAACGAAAATATTTCACATCCATCACAATCGTTAATAATCTGGTCGATAAAGGGAGTAGGATGGTTGTCTTTTGGACAAGCAATATTGACATCTCGATAATTGATAGACACTCTGATGGTTGGTTACTTGTTTTTTCATAACAGGAATGATGTTGGAAACCCACTCAGTTAGCGGAACAGGGTAAATGAAACGAGCACGCAAAAGTTTTTCAACTTCTGCTTTAATGGCAGTGGCCTTCTTTAGATGAACAAGACGAAGGCATTGACATACCGACTTGACATTAGGGTACATATTAATAGTGTGTTCAACAATACTAGTATCTACGCCTGGAATTTACTCGTAAGACCAGGAAAATACATCATAGAATTCACGAAATAGAGAGCGATACGTTTCGAGTTATGATGGAGAACAAGACACGTCGACATGAATATTTTCTACAATGCCAGGTTTGGTCGAAATATTGATAGAAATGATTTCTTCAATATTTGACAAATTTTGCTCAGAATCGATTGCATTAATATTAAAATAATTCGAAAAGAAATTTTTGATCGATGGGTGATATAGTTCAGTAAGATTATTTTCTTCATAATCAGGAAGATGGGAACGATGATGATATTATTCCCATGGTTCTCCTTCTGACATCATGGTTTCCAAAATATTCTCATCTGTCAAGAAAGTTTAGGAAAAAGGATCAGATGGAGTACCAAAATCTAAAGAACGAACAACCCAAAAACCTAACGACGATGATTTCGGATTCGCCGCCCAAGCTAGATAGATCGATTGATATGCCAGCTCAATAGGGCTGGGCAACAAAAAATTATCTAATGTAACAATTTTAGAATCACCCGTACTCTTCCTTAAGCCAGATGGAGTGGAATAGATCATGTAGTAGGTCTCTATACTTGCAATTTCTGCCGACATTGCAGGAAGCGATAATGCAAAGGTTCCCATGAGAGTGGAATCCTTTAAGAGTCATACACCAATGCTCTAAAGTGTGAGTTGGGGTACGTGGACTAACAAAACACTTCCATTTAGCTAGGAACTAGAGGCAAAGAAAAATAGATGATTGATGATTGTGATAACACCTTTATGTGAAAAGGTGATCATTCTAAAATATGTAGAAACAATTGTAGTCATAGCATATACCCATGGCCTTCCAAGTAGAATATTGTAGTCAAGGGGTCTGTCAACGACCTCAAATTTAACATTCAATGTTTTTCCCCTTATTTAAACATGCAGGTTATTGATAATACCGCAAGGCTTATATGTATGTCCATCAAAACCCTTCAACGTCTTTGATGATTGTGATAAGCGTGGTGAGCCAAGTGACTTCCAAAAGTTAGAGACATAATGCATGTAGATGCTCCCTCATCAATAATAGTACGATGAACAAGGTGATTGAGAACATTTACTTGGATAGAGAATTCCATTTTTGCTGGTAATTGCGGAACATAGTCCATATGATTAAAGACTACGAGATTATAATCAATTGGATCAATTCCACCAATTGCTGACAAAAAATCCTGTTTTTAGGAGGGAAAATTTTGTAATACCTCAAGCGCTCACATAGCTAAAGGGGATTGAGCCAAATCTTCAACTATATTATAATTTTGAGTAGCTCTTAATCGAGGATTATATGTCGATTTATGAACGACTCCCTTCGGTGGCTTGATTGTCAATTCAGGAATAGCAGGTGACAATACTGATTCCGTATATGGATTCATGGTCGAGGTAGTAGGTTGATCAGTGGCCTGAAAACCATAATATTTATTACGCGTTGACACCAAAACATATGTTGATGGTTTCATGACAGATAGCATAAGCACTTGGGAACTAGAAGCCGGATCCGTAGCAACCAAATTTGTGTTTGGATTTAGAAATGGATCTGTCAACACTGCTGATGCATGTGAAGTCTCAATCATTTTTGAGACTTTAGCGTGGTGAGGAAAATCCTGAAAAAAGTGTTCCTCATTACAGATTATGCATGGATAACGAGGTTTCTTATTTCCAGAAGGTTGATAAGATGATCTTTCCTGCGAGGTAGAAGTTATCTTTTTCTTTGATTTCCCTTTTTTCTTACTTCCGGGTTGCTTGTCACTTTTGCCTTTGTAAAATGACACAACATTGATTTTAGAAGAAGGCGCAGGATCAAATGCAGTAGTATGATGTGTTCTTGTAGTACCAATCATACCGTCTCCAGCATGAGAGTCCTTTGATAGAGGAGGAACAGTAAAATTAGATCGCGGCACGTTAGGAATTTTCTCGTAGAGCGTGCCAGACTGAGTATAAATCAAGTCTAAATATTGGGCACAAGAAATGAGATGCTCTTCAATGATGATGCCACCCTTAGCCACATCCTCTGTTATAGATGGTAATAGGGACTTAATGAACCACTCAGCAAGGAGATAATTAAGAACAAATGTCTTAACCATTCTACGATGATGACGCCACTCATGAATATGATCAGAAATGTGAGTAGAATTAGTCTGTTTAAAATTAGTCAAGAGTTCCGTTCCAGTTTCATATCATATGGGTAACTAGAAGTGAGTCAAAAAGACAGTAGCTAGGGCAGTGAAATTATCAAAAGAAGCTCTAGGTAACACAATGTACCATTTTGCAGCTAGACTAGTGAGCGTACGCTGGAAAAGACGTAACCGAACAGAGTCATCATTTAGGGAGTTTGATGAACACCACAAATGATAAGTCATAACATGAGTCGATAGGTCTTCTCCAGGGTTTCCATTGAACTTAGGAATATCTGAGGGTAATTTATGAGGTATCACCGGCCACCAAGGAGCATAGTTGATTGGATCATTAGTGAGCCGATTTAAATCTGGTAACTTTAAAGTTGCAACAAAGGGAAAATGTCGATTGAGGTCAGGTTGAGCATAGCCAGGGTATGATGGAATTGCTTGGGAAACAGGCATTTGAGCACCAACATAAGGAATCTGTTGCTTGTAACCCAGCTAGGGGTTGTTTTGATAGGAAAATGCTTGAGGATTCTGTTGACCAAAACCTTGGTACAATACTTGTTGAAATGAAGGTTGAGGCATTTGCGCCTGAGGCTGCCAAGGGGTCTGTCCACCAATGTTATAACCCAAATTAGGATAAATTGGATTCGGTTGAGGATAGGTATAACCTGGTTGTGGTTGCGACATCCCATAATATGGTAATCCAGCTTCTGAATAAATGATTCGGGGTACAGGTTGTTGTAAATTAGATGAAGGAGTTGGAGTCTAAGGCCCAAGACTTGAGGGTATTGAGTTGAAGGACCCACCTAAAACGGTTGTTGTACAATAGTTTGAGTCTGTAATAGGGGTAAAGATGTATTAACAAGTGGAAATGCTGTGGGTGCAACAAGTTGAACTGGTTGATACGAGTGTACAACCATTTGTGGTTGGATAGGCAGAGTGGGTTGCCATTGAAAAACATTAATTTCGATATTAGGTTGACCAAAAAATGACAAAGTACTATCAAAGGGGTGACCATAGGTTTCCCCCCAACATGAGGAGTATAATAAAACGGAAAATATTGTTCTCCAAATGCAGGGAGTCCAGTTGAGATGGTACTGGATGGAATAGACCTAGATGGACCAACTTGATATTGCCTTCATGATGGATATAAAGGATCAAGCCGTTTAGTACTCACTATAGGTTTACCAATTATAATACCAGACGATGACATTGGTGAAGTCCATGGGTTTGAAGATGCACTAGAGAAAATTCCAGATAAAGATTTCTAACCTGATGGGACCATAGGGCCACCATGTAAATATGACTCTCGTGAAGTTGTGAACATCGATGGGGTAGCGAGAGCAAGTGTTGATGCAAGAAGAACAGATGGTCCACCCGAAGATGTTGGTTCATGCGTGGTTACTTGACCAAATGTATACCCTTTTGAATCGAAGGGAATTTGAATAGGCACAGGATCAATAAAAGCAAAGGGAGGTGATTGAGGAAAAGACTCGTACAAGTAAAGATCATCCCCAAAATGGGTTGGAGTTAAAGGTGTTTCATCTTATGGGATTTCTTTAATCGAAATTAAACTAGGTGGAAGGATTTCTCCGTCAGGCCCAAAGTATATTTGAGAAGGTTGACTACGTGATATGGGAGACTAAATGGCTACAATATATTGTGGAGCGACCAATACAGGAACAAATTCCGGTCTTTCAACTTCGGGATGCAGATGTTCTGGCAAAAAATAGATAGGATCTGGATCAAATTCCAGTTAAACAATGTCGGGTTCAGGAGGTATGGTATCACTAATTGGATGGATCGTGACCATGGGTAGCTGTGAGGACTCTATCTCGACAACAGTAGACAAACCAGGATTTGTAGAAATAACTTGTGCCGACTCTGGTATATGGGAAGATGATTCTTCACCAGAGGTACTTGTTAGAGTAGGTCTCGTCAACCCTCCATCAGCAATCAAATTTTCTCTTTTACATTTCATTGTTAGGGGTCTCATTCGTCCAGTCCGGTTGCATTCCGTTAAGAAGCATAGATTATCTGTCGGAAGGCTCTTTCCCTCATGTCATGTATCTTCTGGTGTGTGTCTGATCACTAAAGTTCATCAAAACTCATCGAAATCAATGTTTCAGTCATTCATCATCAACAAGGCTTGAGAATGTTTCTTCTTCAAAACCCTGTTTTGAAGAAGAAATCGTCAAAATGTGTTTTTAAATAGGTAATTATTCAAATTTTCTCAGCTGAAAATGTTCACATGTAGCCTCTTCGAATCCTTTGCCGAGGTCCAACGCCACCTATTCCTGCAAAAAAAATCAACCAAGAAAAACCATTATTTCCAAGTTTAAATAAAAAAGGAAATTGAGTTATATTAAAATGTGAAAAGGTGCCAATGTGAAACATTATAAAAAATGGGTTTTTACTAAGAGAAAGTCAAAGTCATGACTTGATATAGATATTTTATTGCTTATAAATGCTGAAAAGAGATTATGTGAAAGCTAACTTGAGCTTTGGAAGGGCGCAACGATGATTTTGAAGACAAACTATGTGTGTTAATTTGTGCGCGGCGCATTGGTCATAGGCGCGGCGCATAGGTGTGACGCGGCGCGTAGAGGAGTTTTACACAGTGTAAATTGCTAAGGGTGCGGCGCACCCATTGCACGCGGTGCACAGGGTCAGAACACTATATTTTTAACATTTGTTCTACAAAAAATCAAATTGACTCAATCTTCTGCCACGAAGGAAGTTAGATCATTCGAACTGCAGGACTCCACGGAACCAGTTGTTGATAACTGGAGACGAGCTTCTCATTCAATATCATCTTTGATTGATCATACTTTACAAACCTGGTCATCCCCAAATGTTGTGCTCAACGTTTGTGGTGAAGATGCTCAGATTGGAATATGCAGTGCACGTAGGCCAGGACAGCTCGCCACGATATTTTATACTCTAGAGATAGCACAACGTTCACGTTCTCACTGCACATATATTCGGTGACACCTACAGATGCATGTACATGACCCATGCCCATGCAGCAGCAGAAGCAGCAATTGAAGCATTTAAACTGGCGATTGGGGACTTAGTTATGTATTTTTCACCCTTCTAGTGGCTCATATAGTCTGTAGTTAAATTGGTAATTTAGAACCCTTTCATCTTTATAGTCATTCATCTCCTCTGGGAAAAGTTAAATAGTCCATTGATAGATGGAGACTCGCTCCCATAACTTGTGTATGTCATAACTAAGTGGAGCTTCTTCAAAATTAGAATTTTGTCGAATCAAGTGTATCGGTGGTTTTAAAGCTTCCTGTTGATCCTTTCCCATCCTTACTGATAACTGTGGAAGGAATCAGTGCACATGGGACTTTTGCAGAAGCGCAGGCAAGATACTTGTCACCTGATGTATCCAAGGTTGCGGAGTTTGTTGACGTATTGAAGGAAAAACAAATCGGAGTGGTGACACACTTTTACATGGATCTAGAGGTGCAGGGTGTTTTGGTAGCTGCCAAACAGTAGTGGCCACATATTCACATTTCTGATTCGTTGGTGATGGCTGACAGGGCTGTGAAAATGTCAGAATCTAGATGTAAGTTTATCACCGTCCTAGGTGTTGATTTCATGTCCGAAAATGTTCGTGCTATCCTGGATCAAGTTGGCTTCGGAGAGGTTGGGGTTTAGGATGGCCATTGAAAAGATTGGTTGTTCATTGGCCGAAGCTGCAGCAAGTCCCAAATATCTGCAGTTCTTGGAGGCGGCCACAAGATCTCATCCTTCTTTACATGTGATCTATATCAACACTTCTCTACAAACAAAAGCCCAGTCCCATGAGCTTGTGCCTACAATTACCTGCACATCCTCGAATGTGGTTCAGATAGTGTTGCAGGCCTTTTCTCAGATACTAGATTTGACTGTTTGGTATGGGCCAGATTCATACATGGGGTGCAGTAATTCAGCATGAATGATTTTGAGAAAATAATCCTAAAAGAGCTCGTGGAAGAGGGTCACTTAATGGGCACTTTGCGTGTTGCAGTTCACTCTAAATTTAGAGGGTTTACTAATTCATGAAAGCAGTTTGAAGAAAATTCCACCATGAAGCTCAAAAAGCGTGTTAGTTGGACTCCAGCAATTCTTACGAAAATGGGTGTTGTTATTTTGAATGCTTGAAATTGAGAGATAAAAAGAGACGACATTTTATTGATTTTCCAAGAATTCTTCGACATGAGCATGTTTTCGAAAGTTACAATACAAGTCAAGACCAGGAAAAGCATCTGCAGTCTTCTTGGGCCTCGTACTAGCGGCATCAGGTCAACTTGATTCATATTTGAAGAACCTTGGCAAACAGAGTAATTCAAGTCGAAGTTCTCATGTGGATGATAATAGCAGAAAAATAGGAACGGAAGCCTATTTTTGTCTTTAGTTACGATTTAAGGGGATTTACACCTACAGATGCCACCTCTTCATCGGTCATCAACAGATTTCATGTTGAACGCTGCTCCCTTCAGAATAGATGATTGGCTCTTTGCTTTTGTTTGTTAATAGTGATTAAACAACGCCCTATTTTTTCATCAGTTTGTTATCATACCTCTAAGCTTATTTATTATTGTAAATCCTTTGTAAAGAGGGGGGAGGATTTCTGGGAGAAGTGTGGAGGAAAAATCAGTGTTTCATTGTACAGTTCTGGCTGGAAATTAATGAAATGATATAGCTCTGTTTCATGAGATTCATGTGGTAATGACTTTAGCACATGTTTTTCTTCTGTTTCATATGTAATCGTTATATTTTAAAGTTTCATTCATAATCATTTCAATTGAATTCTTTTAAGTAAGAAGGGTGGAATCCAATGTATTGCTCTTCCCTGGGAAAGTGTTCATGTTTCTGTGTGTTTTCTTCTGCCTCAAAAGGATTCATACATTAATGCCCTTTTTAGTTTCTTAACAGTCCTTCCATTCCATATTTGTTTTTTCAAATCTGATTGCTAAACTTCTTGCCTATCCTACCTCGTGAGATAATGCATGTCTCTTTCGTTTAATCTCTCGGCTTCATGCTGTCTTGATCCCCATACGTGAAAACTCGAGTCCATTTATCAAATGCCTTTTCCATATTTGTTACTAGCCTAAAATCAATATCCATTATAAGTCATCTCAGCCCCTTTTGAAGACCTTTTGCCGAGATAGACCCGGAGAGAGCCCTCTCCTGTCCTCGTAGGGCTAGCTACGAGGCTGAGCGTGGTTTGATGTTGCCTTGAGTTTTACCTTATTTCATCCTAAGGTAGATTCGAGTGCTAAATAGTGGCGACCATACTGGGGAGAAGATGGTTTGCGTGTGATAACACTTGATTTGTGGGTCATCTTGCCCCGATAGTATCGGTGCGGATACGATCGCTGATGGTGAACAACGATCAGACACCGCAAGGCTGAAATCATTCACCTGGTGACTTGATTCACTGAAAAATCCAGAAATCAATGCTTCATGGTGACTTCACTGCAGGGAGATCAGTAGCTTTAAGATTTTCAAGATGGAATGGATTGCAAGAAGATACGCTCCAACGAGCCGAGATCACATCCCAGGTTTTCCAAATAAAATGCCTAAGGTGGATTGGATTCAGAATTTGCCTATGTTCAGAAATGTGGAAGGTAATGACGCTGCTCTTCATCTGGTGAAATTTCACATTCATGTGCATAAATTAAAAATTGATTTTCCTGAAGATTGTTTGATGAAAATGTTTATGGCTACTCTGGAAGACGAAGCCCGATCTTGGTATGAAAGTTTGTCGCTTGCTTCTATTCATTGTCTAAAATATTTTCATACAACATTCTTTGAAAAGTATAAAGAAACATATCCATCCTTGAGTTTAGGTCAGGACTGTTGTAGCCATGTTCATAGTTTCATTGAAGATCTTGAGAATTTTTATGGAGATAATGAATTGATGGATGAAGAAATCATGGAAGCATTGTATGAAAGTTCATTTCAGCAGCATGCAGAAATCTCAGAGGATACTTATGAATATCAGCAGGTTGAAGATTGCCATATGGTGGAAAATGATGAAAGAGAAAGCTTCATTTCAGATCTGCCCACAGAAGAAGACAACATGCAGGGAATTCAAGTTTCAATTGTAGATTGTAATAATGTCCAGTCAGCTATTTCAGATCTACATTCAGATTGTGATGACCAAGAACACCTTGTGCTGAAACCCATGAAAGAGAATGATGCTGTTGAGATCATCTGGGATGAGGAAGACAGAGTTATGGATCCAAATGTTCTTATTTCATTAGAACACAACCTTCATAAGGTGTTAATCCGGTCAGTTCATGAACAACAAGACGAGATCTTCGCTCAAGTAAGTGAAAAAGTTTCCTTGAATGAATCGTTGGTAGATGATAAAGATGATAGTGTTGGGTTTCCAGAATTAGCTGAAGTTTCTTTTCTCATGATTGATGAATATAATGAGAATCTGGAAGTTATATCATATGAAGATGATCAAAAATCTATTCAGACTATAGAAGATCAAAACATTCAGGATTGCCTTTCAGATTCTTCTTCATATGTTTCATGCTTTGAAATGTTTTTCGAGGAGATCTCCTCATCTACTTGTTCAGAATTTTTTGAGGACCAGGAACATACTTCTACTGAGGTGCATTCTGAAGAAAGATCAGAAGCAGGAGGAAAAGACACCTTGTCCTTTCAGCAGGAGGTAAATCTTCATGTTTTTCAGGATCCACTGGAAAATCTGTTGCAGTCAACAGTGAAGGTGATTATTGCAGTATTCAGTGATAAAGGAAATCATGGTCGATTATGTTTTTGGATGCCCAGTTACAAGTGGCTATTGTTGACCAGCAGATCTGATCAGGATAATCAATAAAGAAGGCATCTGCTTGATTGGTCACATTGGCGTTATGATATAGTTTTATGGTATATTGTCTTTTAATAAACACAGGTGGTCATGTACTACCATCAAGCCTTAATTTTTAAGTTGAGTTAGTTTGTTAGAGTCAGTTTTTAGTCATTTGAATTTTAAATTGAGTCGTTTCGAAGTCAAGTTTCAGTCAATAAATTGAGTTATCCATCTTTTTCCGATTTGTCGAACAATGGACTCCATAGCCCAATGGATGTAGGAATTGTCTGCTCTCCCAAAGATCTGCTGTTCTTGGCACCTCCAGGGAGCTACCATCCCCATTAGACGATGTTCGGTAGGTATCGTCGGCCCTCCATCGGCAATCAAATTTTCTCTTTTACATTTTCATTGTTGGGGGTCTCGTACATCTAGATGGTTGCATTAGTTAAGAAGCATAGATTATACTGTCGGAAGGCTCTTTCCCCTATCTGCTTGTCTGGCAGCGTGTGTACGATCACTAAAGTTCATTAAAACTCCTTGAAATCAATGTTTTAGTCATTCATCATCAAAGGCTTGAGAATGTTTCTTCTTCAAAACCTTGTTTTTAAATAGGTATTTATTCAAAGTTTCTCGGCCAGAAAATGTTCACATACCACCGGCCTCTCAGGATCCTTTCTTGGGGTCAATGCACACCTATTCTGTAAAAAAAATCAACCAGAAAAGCCATTATTTCCAAGTTTAAATCAAAGAAATTGAGTTATGTTAAATGTGTGAAAAGATGTAAATGTGAAAAAATGGGTTTTTACTAAGAGAAAGTCGAAGTCATGACTTGATATTTTATTGCTTATAAATGCCGACAAGAGATTATGTGAAAGCTAACTTGAGCTTTGGAAGAGGCGCAGCGGTGATTTTGAAGACAAGCGTGTGTGTTAATTTGTGCCTGGCTTAGCATTGGTCATGGCGCGGCGCATAGGCGTGGCTTGTGGCTGATGTAGAGGAGTTTTACACGGTGTAAATTGCTAAGGGAGGCGCGGTGCACCCATTGCACCCGGCGCACTGGGAGTGCGCGCGGCGCACAGGGTCAGAACACTATATTTTTGGCATTTTTTCTACAAAAAATCAAATCGACTCAATCTGCTGCCACGAAGGAATTTAGATCATTCGAAATGCAGGACTCCACAGAACCAGTTGTTAATAACTGGAGACGAGTTTCTCATTCGATATCATCTTCGATTGATCATACTTTACAAACCTAGTCATCCTCAAATGTTGTGCTCAGCGTTTGTGGTGAAGATGCTCAGATCGGAATATGCAGTGCACGTAGGCCAAGATAGCTCACCACAATATTTTATACTCTAGGGATAGCACAACGTTCACGTTCTCACTGCTCATATATCCGGTGACACCTACAGATGCATGTACATGATCCATGCCCATGCAGCAGCAGAAGCAGCAATTGTAGCATTTAAACTGGTGATTGGGGACTTAGTTATGTATTTTTCACCCTTCTAGTGGCTCATATAGTCTGCAGTTAAATTGGTAATTTAGAACCCTTTTATCTTTATAGTCATTCATCTCCTCTGGGAAAAGTTAAATAGTCCATTGATAGATGGAGACTCGCTCCCATAACTTGTGTATGTCATAGCTAAGTGGAGCTTCTTCAAAATTAGAATTCTGTCGAATCAAGTGTATCAGTAGTTTTAAAGCTTCCTGTTGATCCTTTCCCGTCCTTACTGATAACTGTGGAAGGAATCAGTGCACAGGGGACTTTTTGCGAGCGCGAGCCAAGGTGCAATGCGATGTATCCAAGGTTGCGTTTGTTGGCGTATTGAAGGAAAAACAAAATGGGAATTGAGTGGCATACTTTTACATGGATCTAGAGGTACGGGGTGTTTGGTGTGCCAGCTCATGGTGACACATATGCATTTACGGTCGGTGGTGATGGGTGACGAAATTTGTGAAAATGCTCAGTCTGGATGACTCTTATCACTTAGTCCTGGGTGAAGATTTCATAAATGTTAGTGCTATCTTTGGATCAAAGTTGGCCCTGGGAGAGGTTGGGGGTTTATGATGGGGATGGCCATTGAAAAGATTGGTTCATTGGCCGAAGTACGGCAAGTCCCAAATATCTGCACTGGTTTACGGAGCGACCACAAGATCTCACATCCTTCTTTTCATGTGATCTATATCAACACTTCTCTACAAACAAAAGCCTAGTCCCATGAGCTTGTGCCTACAATTACACCGCACATCCTCGAAAGTGGTTCAGACAGCGTTGCAGGCTTTTTCTCATATACCAGATTTGACTATTTGGTATGGGCTAGATTCATACATGGCGTGAAATAATTCAGCACGAATGATTTTGAGAAAATAATCCTAAAAGCTCATGGAAGAGGGTCGCCTGATGGGCACTTTGCGTGTTGCAGTTCACTCTAAATTTAGAGGGTTTACTAATTCATGAAAGCAGTTTGAAGAAAATTCCACCATGAAGCTCAAAAAGCGTGTCAGTTGGACTCCAGCAATTCTTACGAAAATGGGTGTTGTTATTTTGAATGCCTGAAATTGAGAGATAAAAAGAGACGACATTTTATTGATTTTCCAAGAATGCTTCGACATGAGCATGTTTTCGAAAATTATAATACAAGTCAAGACCAGGAAAAGCATCTGCAGTCTTCTTGGGCCTCGTACTAGCGGCATCAGGTCAACTTGATTCATATTTGAAGAACCTTGGCAAACAGAGTAATTCAAGTCGAAGTTCTCATGTGGATGATAATAGCAGAAAAATAGGAACGGAAGCCTATTTTTGTCTTTAGTTACGATTTAAGGGGATTTACACCTACAGATGCCACCTCTTCATCGGTCATCAACAGATTTCATGTTGAACGCTGCTCCCTTCAGAATAGATGATTGGCTCTTTGCTTTTGTTTGTTAATAGTGATTAAACAACGCCCTATTTTTTCATCAGTTTGTTATCATACCTCTAAGCTTATTTATTATTGTAAATCCTTTGTAAAGAGGGGGGAGGATTTCTGGGAGAAGTGTGGAGGAAAAATCAGTGTTTCATTGTACAGTTCTGGCTGGAAATTAATGAAATGATATAGCTCTGTTTCATGAGATTCATGTGGTAATGACTTTAGCATATGTTTTTTCTTCTGTTTCATATGTAATCATTATATTTTACAGTTTCATTCATAATCATTTCAATTGAATGATTTTAAGTAAGAAGGGTGGAATCCAATGTATTGCTCTGCCCTGGGAAAGTGTTCATGTTTCCGTGTGTTTTCTTCTGCTTGAAAAGGATTCATACATTAATGCCCTTTTCAGTTTCTTAACAGTCCTTCCTTTCCATATTTGTTTTTTCAAATCTGATTGCTAAACTTCTTGCCTATCTTGCCTCGTGAGATAATCTGTGTCATTGATTTAATCTCTCAGCTTCATGCTGTTCCTTGGTCCCATACAGCCCAGAAAACTCAGTCATTTATCAAAATACCTTTTCCATATTTATTTACTAGCCTAAAATCAGTATCCATTATAAGTCATCTCAACCCCTTTTGAAGACCTTTTTCCGAGATAGACCCGGAGAGAGCCCTCTCTTGTCCTCGTAGGGCTAGCTACGAGGCTGAGCTTGGTTTGATGTAGCCTTAAGTTTTACCTTATTTCAGCCTAAGGTAGATTCGAGTGCTAACAGATGGAGGTGATTGAGGAAAAGACTCGTACAAGTAAAGAACATCCCCAAAATGGGTTGGAGTTAAAGGTGTTTCATCTTATGGGATTTGTTTAATCGAAATTAAACTAGGTGGAAGGATTTCACCGTTAGGCCCAAAGTATATTTGAAAAGGTTGACTACATGATATGGGAGACTCAATGGCTACAATAGATTATGGAGCGACCAATACAGGAACAAATTCTGGTCTTTCAACTTCGGGATGCAGATGTTCTGGAAAAAAATAGATAGGATCTGGATCAAATTCCAGTTAAACAACGACGGGTTCAGGAGGTATGGTATCACTAATTGGATGGATCGTGACCATGGGTAGCTATGAGGACTCTATCTCGACAACAGTAGACAAACCAAGATTTGTAGAAACAACTTGTGCCGACTCTGGTATATGGGAAGATGATTCTTCACCAGAGGTACTGATGGTACTGGTTTCGGTAGAGCGATGTCACCTTCGCCGACCAAAAGTGACTTCTGGTGGTAAAGGTTGTTTCAATGCAAGTTTACGCAAACGATAGGGAAAGGAATTTTCCTCTTCCACGATGACTGATTTATTTTATGACCATAAAAAAATAAACAAAATAAAAGGGCAATTCAAAGGAAAAAGGTTTACCAAGAAATTGTGAACTGCAAAATACCTCTTGGCGAACCAAGAAGTATGGGCAGCAAATCTCCCTGAATGTTGTGTTCGATGTATCACAAGTTACAAGGTGACCGACTCAGTTCACTATGGATGGATAACAACCTAAATTTTTCCTCCCAAATATACCTGAAGGTACGTGGAGGCCCAAGTCCATTTTAGCACTGTCTAATGCGAAATCGAACAGTGAGAGGAACCCTTTATTCTTTTCATACTATAACATCGCCCGATATACCCAAAGTTACGTGGACGAGCTACGATATACTTACGTACGTGGAGCGAGGTATCACACTCAAAATGTATCGAAGACAATTAAGGACAACTGCTATGTTTTACGAACACGTCTCTAGCCTAGAGCTTCTAAATGTTATCGTTATGGTTCCAATGTTTTTTTAGCCTATAAATTGATGTAAATTTTAAGTTAATATTGTTTATCAATTTGACTTTCAAGGTTCACCACGATGATGTGATGGAAATTCCTAAAATGTAAATTAAAATGATAAGCAAAATTTTCACTTTTAGCTTTTTCAATGAAAACCTTAGCTACTAAAGGGGAAGAGCAATAAGTTTTGATAGAAAACAACAAAGAGTATAAACTAATGTGCAACTTTCCTAATTTGTTCCTATGCAAAACACACAATCCACTACATGAAATGCAGGTTTTTCTTTTCAGTCCCTTAATGTGAATGCAAAAAAGGAAGCTATATGCATCAAAAAAAAAAAAATGCTTTCTTCTTTGAGAAACGATGAATTTAACAACAATTTATCTTTTAGGAAAAATGAAGAATGGAACTATAGTTTTTTCCTATAGGAAATGAAGAATTTGACAACAATTTCCTTTACGAAAAAAATGGATCTAATGCAGAAATAAAATACTTTGAATTTGATTTGTCAATGATAAATAAAAACACAACACTTAAAGAGACATTGAACAAACTTACTTTTCAAAGGAATAAGGATCAGGAAAATTCATTGATCTCTATGAGGCATCAGCCAATTGAAAACACAACAAAAAAAAGGCTGAATGTGATGGCAATGACAAATTCAAAGGGAATTTGGTTGGCTTAGGGGGCAACGCAGTCTCTAAGGGGAGACAGTGTGTTGCAAAGCACACTTGAGTGGGAGACAGTGCTATGCAAAGCACTGTGTCTTGACCAACAGTGCGTTGGGCGCAACAGAGAACAAAGTTCAAGCTACTAAACACACTTCTAATGCAATTATTTGTTTCAAAAGCCTAATAATTGAGACTATATGCTACTAGGTGGATAAGCAGAGGCAAAAACACTAGGAATGAAAGGAAACTCCCCAGTGGAGTCGCCAATTTGTTATGCGGAATTATGAATTATGGATAAAACACATTCCCTAAATGTGGTGCTATGCATTTAGAATAACAGATCAAATACTTTGTAGACACTTTTCCTAAGAGTAAATAGACACACAAAATTATGGAGAAACTTACTTGTGATCTAAGCACTTCCTATTCTCCTTGGAAACCTTGCAATGGAAGTCATGGATGATTTTTTCTTGTTCTTTGTCTTAGGGCATGTAGCAACTGAAATGATAGGGGATGATAGACCTTATTTCATTGGTTCTGGGGATTATGTCCAGTTTAACCAGGTCATTGGGAATGGTGCCCAAATTGACCTATAACATACACGTAAAAACAAGGCTACAACAAGAGAAACAAGAAATTATGTAGGAAGGGGAAACCAAACCAAAAGGGCAAGAAGAGGGTATCCAATAACTCCAAGAGCTTGAACCACAACTCAACCTTGGATCCTACTACAAATTGTTTGAGGGAGGTAGGATTATACTCGAGAAATTTACAATAGCACTCTTCTTTGAGTTGGAAAGGGAAAGAGGCAGAACTCATAGATGGATGCAAATTGCAATATCGAAGAAGGTATAAGATGTGGGCCTAAGGGAGGAAAAATTGCACAAAATGAGTAAGTATTTGAATGGATTAAGGCTAAGGGATTTATTCATGAAGGAACAATTACAGTCAGAAAACATGAATATAAGGGAGTAGTTGCAGGAAAAGGAGGTAGAACTTGCCACCATGGCAAGTTTTTCCATGGACACCATACAATGCAGACAACCATCCAAGTCCTATTCCATCTTCCTCAAGGATAAGTGGTTGCAATTATAGATAAAAAAATTATCACAATATGGATCTCTACCTTTCTAAGACTACAAGAAGTTCATTGATTTTTGTCAGAAGGTAAGTACTGAGGGAATATCCAAAATGGTGGAGTTTTATATGCATAATATGATCCTCCTATAAATTAACTTTTCAGCCCCCAAATGAATATTAGGGGACATGCAACTAATAGCACTAGCCTCCTGGTTGACCCATGAATAAAAGAGAGCTAAAGAAGTGAAGAGGATGATGACCAAAGAAGAGAAGGATAATTTATACATCAGAGCAGAGTTAGTGAGCCCCAAGGTTGTCATCAATAACCACAAAATCATCTCCACTGATCCAAAATTGGCTCCTCGGTACATAGCAATGTAGGAAAAAGCTATCCTCCACTTTGAGGACACCTTTAGGTTGTTGGGGACTAAAATCTTGCAGACTTTCCAAAGGATATGGTATGCTCTGCCTCACAGTTTGAAAATCAGGGAGTATCACTCCCCAGAAATACTAAGGAATTCCTTGGAGAGAACCCAATTCTACAAAAGGATCATGCAAAGGGTAAAGATAAATTGGATAGCGATCAAACTTAGTCCTCCCTTACTATTGGGGCTACAAGAGAGAAGGTATTGGGTCGAATAACAAAAGGAGTGGACAGAAATAGAATCAAATGCAGGGTTCTATCCACAGGAAGGCACACCATTTGAGATGCCTTGGGATGTCAGAAAGGCCACCAAGGCCATGAATGAACGTCACATTATTGTCTGAGTTTCCCACATGGTTAGAAACACCTTCAGTAGGGGGGTGATGATGGGTCCTATCAATAGGTATATTTTGCAGCCCATTTTACTCTCATCCAACCCTTAAAATCTCTTTTTCTCACATTAATTTTCATTTTTAGCCATAATATGCTTAGTAGGGATATTAAAGGGTTATTTTCATATTTCATGGACTAAAGTGATTATTATGCAAACAAAAGAAGTATTTTTTGAGATATTTATTATGCAGGGGCTTGTTGGAGGCATTTAGAGAGAATCTAGGAGGCTTGTCCAGTACATTAACTCTCCAACTCGACTTGAGACCAAAGATTCCTCACCAACAACTCAAAGTCCACTGGAAGCCGAGGAAATAAAGTGCATGTGAAGATCCAAGGGAATTAGATCCACAAATTTCTATATTTTGGAGGGAAACAATCCTCCTCCCAAGGGAGATTCCCCTCATCCACTTTTTGTATAAATAAACAAGCCTAAGGGCTCATTAGGATTTGAAATTTTGTTGGAGAGAGGAATATCTATTGAAATACAAGAGCTTGACACTGTTATTTTCATATTTGACATGATGTATGTGACTCTTATTTTATGTTAACAAAAAACTTATTGTTGGCCTACATCTGAGTTAACTTTGGAGGGATGAAACCCTTAGGTTTGGGCCCGACCCAGAGGCTTTAGTACCTCTATTTTATTCTTTTATTTTTCATGTTCAAGTAATTTTACTTTTTTCCTTGCTTAAGTAGAAATTATATTGCATAAATTGTACTTTCAATTTTGGTCACCACCTGTCTTGTGGGAAGTGTGGTTGAAGGGTCTACAACAACGAGCCAAAAATACGTGTTTATAATTTCTTGGAAATTACTGATTTCTGGATTGAAATTATTTTGCATGTTTGGTTTTTTTTAATTTAGTGGTTATAAAAATTGATTTGGAAATTAGATTATATGCATGTTATAAGATAGAGTAGATATTTAAGAAATAAAATTCAACTAATATTTTCCACCTTGATTTATTGTGCTGTAATATTGATCAGTATATGCATGTTCTGATTATCGGCCTGTAGGGGCTTCCAAGTGACTTGCAGGGGTTTGCACACTCATCTACATCCACCTAGGAATTTCTACCCTCCTTCTGGATATTTAATATTTATCACAAGATCTGTCATCAAGATACCCATTTTAGGGCCAATGAAGGACACCGTGGGCATGAATGTTTGTGCAAGATATGTCTCTGAGGGGTGATAGGCTTGGAAAACGGTCTGACACATACTTCATTCAACTTCATTCACATTACTACAAATTCAAAACACCATCCTTTCCCTCAAATCTCTTTGACCCACTCCTGTACCAAAACAGGGCACTACTGTAGCAAAACAAGGCTTCTTGTAGCACCCTGTCAGAGTTATGTAGCACTGCCTAAATTCAACTAGATTTTCCCTAGGACCTTGAATCTTTCATTTTTAAGTTGAATAATGTCCCCAAACCTTTGATTTCATAATTAGGGAGACTCCAAGAGCAATCCAACCCTATCCTTCCCCCACTGCAAACACAAAACTACAAGTAGATTAGACTCAGTTTTTTTAATTTCATAGTTATGTATTGTGGACTGAATTCCTTTTTCTCAAGCAATTTGCAATTAGATTAATGGTTCATGCAAGTAGAACATTTAATTTATTAGTGTGTAAATAGAACAACATAATTTATTTATGCAACTAGGATATTTTTTTACTTTCACGCAATTGCAACTCGTCTTTACGTTTAATGAATGGTATTTTCATTTCCGCAGTTAAATTCATGTTCATTCCCTTTCAACCATGATATGCTTTCATAGAAATTCTCATTGTAGTTAGTTGGAGGAGTGGTCTCTGTATGCCTTGATATAATCTAATGACTTAGGGTGACATGGGTAGAACTTAACCTACTGTGCATATAGCATTGTCACTTCTAAGTTTGTATAAACCCGTAGTTGATAATTTAAGTTGAGAAGACTTGAGAGTTGCAACATCCTTGTTGCAATACTGGGGCCCATCAAGGGGTAAAGTTATATAGTGGCACATGTCTATAATCCCATATATTTAAAGGATATTTTGTTGTAAAGAATTAGTTGTGTTGCAAGATAAACATACCTCACACAAAAGTTAGCCAAGTGTTATGTGGATCCCAACATATTCAATAGCCATGAAGCATATTGATAATACACGACATGATCAATTCAAGGATGAAGTATGGAATATTTTATTAAACATAGTTCGATAATTGTTCATATGGTACAATACTTGCTAAGGTGTTGCAAATGGGATGAAAATTTAAGTGAGATTGATGGTGGAGAAAATTCGTTCTTATTGGGTGCAAGCTCTCATAGTGATGATTGATGCCATGTGATTCATTTAGTTTCTTTTAATCCCATTTCTTCACCCTTGCAAGCATCACCTAATGCAATGAATATTGAGTTTACTATCTAATACTTGAGTAATTTGGTCATTTTGACTAATGCTCATGGGATGTGGGCGCTTTCACTACCTAGATAATCCAAACAATGATATCTCATATGTTGGATTATAGAAGCCCCCCAATTTATTAAAATAGATACTTGAATGAGCTCTAAATGAATAGTTCGTAAGGTACCATACTTGCAAATAGTTTCAAATGAGGTAGCAAGCTACTTGTGTTGGGTTGTGGGGATGACTTCACAATTAAACATACTTTATCCATAAGAGTCTTGAGATGGGTGACCTCCTAGGAAGTATTGGTTATTTGGTGCAAGCCTTAGAGGTGATGCTTGATGCCATGCGGTCGATTTTGTTAGTTTCAATGATAGTTCTTCACCCTTGTAAGAATCACCCAATACAACGAGTGCCAAGTGGACTATTCGATATCCTAAGAAATTTAGTCATTCTAAGTAATGTTCACAGTACATCGATCAAGCATCAATGAGTTACTCTACATAGATAATCGTAAAAATGACATCTCATACATTGTACTATGAAATATCCCCAATTTCCTAAATTAAAGAGTAAAAAGAGCTCTAGATGAATGTTGGTCACTTTAATTGTTTTAACAATTCAAGCTCCACATAAATTGTCAACCCGAGAAGGTCTGTTTATTCCAAAGACAACCACGCACTGGATATGCTCAATTCCAAAAGCAAAAATAATGTTGTAGTAAAAGTCACACAATTATTAATCATACAAATCTAATCATTCACACCCTGTTTTAACAAAGCTGAAGTCTATTTATGTTATAGTAGAAACAATTCCTCTATTGCAGTCTGTTAGGAATCCTAATGAAAGGAAATCACTCTGCAGGAAAGGAAACCAATCAACCATAACAGGGAACAGGACCCTATTCCTTCAAATAGGAACTTCAGCACCTGCTGCCTGACACTAATCACACTGTAGAAAAGATAAAATCAAGAGAACAGGACCCTATTCCCATGAACAAGAACCTTCAGCACCTGTCTCATGTTTCTAATCACACTGCAAGGAAAGGAAAGTCAATCAATGGGAACAGGACCCTATTCCTTTGCACAGGAATCTTCAGCACCTGCTTCCCAGCATCAATCATACATTCAAACAGATAACAGAAATAAATCTCTTAACTTCTTTTAAGGATGAATGTACCAAACTCATGCAGCGTTAAAGGAAACAGAATGCTTAATGAATCACAGAACTATGCAACTGATGTTTCAGCAACAGAATTAAGTTAAGGTGCGAATATCATAAAGAAACTTAACAAACTACAGGAACAGTCGTGTGAATCTTGTGAGGAAGGCAGGCCCTTTCCTTCTCACAAAATTCCCCAGGGAAAGAATTAAATTGAAGCACTCAAAAGGAACCTTTATTCATCTGTCAAAAAGGAATGATACATTACAATGGAGTCTAGCTCCTTTTCGCTCAAAAACAATGTTCTCCTGTAGTTTCTAACTCCCCTTCTAATGATGGTGTCTCCTCTTTTTAAAGAGGAGACATCTATTACAGTTACATCAAAGCAAATCTATCTTTATCCAAATCTGTTCTTCTTTCTTAAAACAGGGCTATTCTATTCTTCCATAGAAAGATATTGTTACAACAGATGCAGAAAAAGTACTGTCTTTAGAATAATCTGTGTAACCACTTCCTTGTTCGTCTTCATCTTGTTGCCATTGTCCCAAAAATACTCTTCCAGAATCGCAAATTACGAATAGTGACGGAATTTGCGTGCCCGCTGACTGTTTCAGCAACGGCCGACTGTTTTAGCACAACACATAAATTATCTGCGATCTTTTAGACTTATGTTAGCAATGATCTACCTTCGATTAATGATGAAATATAAGAGTAATATGGAATTATATGTAAACAGATTAAATATATAGTAAAGAGGAGGATTTCATATACCTTTGGATAAAGTGAATGAAAATGATGATGGAACCCTTTTTAAATATAGTTATAAAAGGTAAGGTGGTGTCAAAATGTATGGTAAAAATGGTACATTGTGAGGTCCTAACATCCCCCCCAGCTAAAAGGGCTGCATGTCCTCAGGAAAATCCTAGTCTGAGTCAGAGTCTGAGTACTGACTCTGTGCATGCAAGTTGCTCAAGCAGTAACTGGAGAAGGTGGCTTCTATCGAAGCTCGGAATCCTCGATTGTTCTGCAATTGTTGCCATGCTACAGCCTCGTCCCTGTTAGCCAATTGGTAGTGACACTGGTATTTTTCTGTTGGTATCCATAGGATTGGAAAATGAAAATGATAACCAATCCAGTTTTCTCCACAATGCCGAATGCATCTGATGTAATTTGGTACCCTGGATAGTGCAGCTTGAAGATTATCAGGGCTAAAAGGGTGATAATCTTGTCTTTCCTTACATGACTGCTGCCAGAACATAGTGTTGGCTTTCAATGCAGCAGCTTCCTTCACTCTGATTAGCTGTAGACACTTTAGAAGTGTTGAGGCTTGCAGTTGTTGTATGTAGCGGTGCATTCCTGGCTTCTGCAAGAATCAATGATATTATGCCACAAACATGGCAGGATTTGAAGGTTCCGGTCTAATCCAAAGGAGACGATTCTCCTCATTATGGCTACTTGCAATAAAAGCAGTTTTCCATGTTATCTGATTGGAAAGAAATGAAACAAATTCCCTAATTTGTACATCACCTACAATTGGAATGAGATTGACCTTTCTATTCTCAGGCATGACCTCATTATGGAGATAAAGTTCACATAACAAATGTTGGTCACTTTCAGGGGCCTCAGAAAAAGTTTTAACAAATTGTTCCGCTGTAAGCAATTCATGAGGTCTGCCATCCTTGATTGCCTTCAATTGAAAATAAACAAGACGTTCAGAGAGGAAGAGAGAATAATTCAAGGAGGGTTTACGGGTGGCCAACAATTTTTGCACTAATGAAAACATCAAAATCAACTTTTCCTTTAATTCCTTGACTTCTTTCTTAGAGTCCTTGAGCTGTTGCAGTGTCTGTTCCCAAATATCCCAGTTGGCATACATGTGATTCTGCCAGGCCAGCTTATGCTGCTGCAATATTTTATCTTGATCCACAGCATATTGTTTCTTCCAGTTGTTCATAAGTTCTAATTGTTTCCATGGCAAGGTCTGTGTCCCGGCGTTATAAGTACTGGGTTGGGGCATTGTCTGAGTGGCTGAGCTGACTAACACAGGGCGGGATATTTGTGGTTTAGTTTCTTTTTCCAGACTTTTTGGGGGCCCTACTGGTTCTTGTGTGGCAGTAGGGCGTTCTTCTTTAATTGCAGCTGATGTAGATACCTCAGATACCTGAATTTTGACCACTTTGTATCCTGCCTGTTGGTAAATGTTACCACACTCATGGCACATGTATTCTCTGCATGGATCCTTCTTTTGTGCTGGTGCTGTGTGTGCCAGCATATAGAGATTCAATTCTCTATCAAAGGCTTCTCATGCCATGATCAATTATTTCTTATAGGCCTCTAGTTCTGACTTCAAAAACTCATTTTCCTCCAATAAAGATGCCATAGTGTGTGAACCCTGTGTGCTGGTTGATTCTGCTGGAGTTGTCTGCTGATCCACAGCTGTAGCTGGTTCTTGTGGAGCAGCTACAGCTGGTGTCCCTGTATTATCATGCTTGGTGTATGATTCTTGTACCACAGTGGCTGGTTCTTGTGTTTCAGCCTCTGGGTAAGTGACTGGTTCTTGTGTGGCAGTCACTGTTTGAGCAATAAACGATGTCATGTTACCCCGGGCCACTGGTTCTTGTGTGACAGCGCCACAGGACGAGACGGGTAATGGTTGGGGAATTTGGAATGGTGCTGAGGATTGAAGTTTTAACAGGATAGTCGCAGGGTCAGGGGAAATGGGAGTGACTTCAGTTTCAACAGTCATTTTCATTTTCCTCCTAGGTAGGAAAGCAGAGAAGTCAGTAGTTTTCCTTTTCTTTGTAGGAGAAGATTCTTTTCTAGGGGAAGGGCTTTCGGAAGAAGTGACAGCTTGGGATGTGGCCCTTGTTTTTCGTTTTGAGACAGAGACTGTTGGGGTTCATCTCTTTCTTTTATGAGTAGGGGGAGATGGGGGTGTTTGAGAGTCATCGCTAGAGATATGAACAGTGGAAAGGGGTGACTCTACTAAGTGGGATGAACTTGGGGGTAGGTCCACTGGTTCCGAGGATGGAATCACTGGGGGGTCGGGGATATCGTCCAGTTGCCTTTCATAAGAACTCTCGGGAGTTTCTTGGGAACTTCCGGCTTGTTGGGGAATTTCAGCTTGCTGGGGAATGAGGAGTGGATTATTCAGAGGGGGATTTTGCTGAGCAAAACCCCTCTGAATTAATAATTGACATAAGCAATGATGGGTAAGGGATAATAATGGGAATTTTACCCGTCTACAGTAATATGACATGTTTTTGATACAACCAAGCAGATAATAGGGAATATTAACTAATCGACCATGCCGCAAATGATTCATTAAAATGAAGTCGTGTTGATAGACTACCTGGTAACGCCCCTCGCATGTCAAATAGTGCTTGATGAATTCAGCTACTGTTGGCCATGGGCGAGGTAATGAATGCAGACTTATACCGCGGCCTTTATGTTCAATCCGTTCCTCTGGAAGAAGAAAGTCTTGCTGCGCATTTAAAATGACTTGTTTCCTGCTGAACCAGCGAGCACCTGTAACCAGCAACCCTGAAACTTGTGCTATATCTTCCTCTGTGACCGAAATTCGGATCCCTTGAACCACTGAGTAGTCTCCCTGAAGATTCTACGCAAACTCTAAAACCTGCTGAGGATCAAATTCTCCTAACCTTTCAAAGTATGTTGTCCATCCTGCCTGCTAAAAAAATTGGTAGGCCTCTGGGAACAATTGAAGAAGAGTTATCGAACCAGGCTCATGTCTGATAGCCGAACCTCCCATAGCTACTAGCTTGAGTCACATGCAGAGGTGCAGAGAACAGAAACACATGCTTTGGTCAAGCTAATTGTTGCAACAGAGGATATGGAGTCTCAATGACGGCGGAAATAATGGATATGAAGAGTGACGGAGGATTGGATGGTTTGAAATGATGATTCAGTTTTCGAAATTCCCCCCCCTACGTATGGTGAAATGATGTTTAAGTTTGCGGAGATTGTAATCATTATGAGCAAGATCCTCTCTTTAAAATATTATTTAACTGCATTACATAAAAACCACATACCTTATATTTTTACCTTTGTCTTTATAATTCGAAGTATAGAGTGCTTCATAATGGCTTGATATTAATGGAAGAATCTGTAGATTTCTCTGAAATGTAGAACAGGATCATATTAGGATCTACTCAGTACTGAATAATATTCACCTAAGGGATCCGAAGAATAGAAGTGGAGAACTGAAAAGCTTGTATAGCAAAGGAAAGAAATGATGTTTTAATGATGAAAAGATAAATGACAGGTTGCTGAAACTAGTGTTTCAGCAACGGAAAAAATGAATGACATGTTGCTGAAACTGGTGTTTCAGCAAAGGGAAAAATCAGGAAAATGGGATATAATTACTTGGGTTTAAGACAAGTGGGGGAAGTATTTGCTAAGGGATAACTTTAGCAGTAAGGAATAGGAAATACTAGCTGAAGGATGATATTTCAGGAATGGTAGAAGTGGGAAAATGGAAAAAGGAAAAATGTAGAAATGGGATAAAAGGGATATTGCTAGGAAATGGGTTGAAATGAAGGGAACAAGCTTCTGTGATTGAAGCTTCAAATCTTCTTGTGATGATTCTGTCCTCCTTAATGAGTTCTTCCATAATTTGAAAAATTCAATTGTAACATGCCAACCCTTGACAGGGATTATTAGTTTTAAATCTAATCTAATACTAGAAATACAGTGCAGAAAATTAAATACTGTGAGGAGCAGAAGACTCCCCTAGAAAAAGATAATGTGTATCAGTCATGCAAGCAGTCTTGAAATCCTCTTTAGAAACAGGGCGCTGGTACAAACAAAGCCTATGACCATTGACTAGTAGAGGTGTTTTAGAATCATCAATTGTTAGAAGTCTTACTGTTCCATTAGAAAAAACAACATCTACTTCATATGGTCCAAGCCAGTTCTAATGTAGCTTTATCTCCACTTCACTGAAGGATCATACAATAAGGCCCAATTACCTTTTGGAACCTATTGTGTTTGATAATTTTATCATGCCACTTCATTCTTGCTGCAAGAATCATGGTTGTGTGGTTGTTTGGTGAATGGGAATGACATCAAATCTCTTTTCATCCAATTCAAGAGCTCATGCCACAACTAGTCAACACACATCACACAATCAGACAATGTGCTCTAAAGCAGCTTCTTAGAGTTTTAATTTCAAATTCCACAGGAAAAACAACATTTTTACCATAAACCAATTCATAGGGACAAAAACCTGTAGTGTTTCTCCAAGTAGTTCTGTAAGCCCATAGTGCTTCAGGGAGCCTTTGAGACCAATCCTTCCTGTTATCCTTCACCGTTTTAGTTAGAATTGCTTCTAATACTTTATTTGTGCTTTCCACCTGCCCATTGGCCTGGGGGTGATATGGTGTAGTCATTCTATGATGAATATGATATTTCTGAAGGATAGACTTAAAACCATGAGAATTGAATGGATGTCCTCCATCTCAGAATTCAGTTTCCTAGGTCTGTAAATCTAGTAAGATTTCTTCAACATGAAAAGCAGATAGCCTCTCTGGGTGCTCTAATAAGTTCTTTGGCCTCCGCCCATTTAGTCATATCGTCTGTACAGACTAATATATAAGTTCTTTGATTAGATGGAGGATTAATGGGTCCTATGAAATCCAAGGCCCATCTTTCAAATGGTTCAGAAACTACCTGGGGGTTTAATGGCATTTGATCTCTATGATTGGGTTGACCCATTCTCTGGCAGCTGTCACAAGCCCTCACATATTTCCTTGCATCCTTAAATAATGAGGGCCAATAGTAACCCATCCTCATAATTTTGTGTGTTGTTCTCTTATCAGCAAAATGCCCTCCACAAGGGCCATCATGGAAATCTTTCAGTATGTCATACACTTCATCTTCCCTAATGCATCTTTGGATTTCTTGATCAAGCCCTGTGTAGAAAAGACACCCACTTATCCATCTATACCTGGCACTTTGTTGAACAATTCTTCTCTTTTCTCTGTATGACAGGCGTGATGGTAATTTTCTTGCAACCAAATAATTATCAATATCTGCATACCATGGAGAGTGAGCAGAAAATGCAAACAAATACTCATCAGGAAAAGAATCATCTGCTGGAATATCATTGTCAGTTTTTAACCGTGAAAGGAAATTAGCCACCACATTTTCTTTACCAGGCCAATCTACAATTGTGATATCAAATTCCTGCAGTAATAATAGCCATCTAGTAACTCTAGCATTTGTAACAGATTTGTTCATTAAATACTTGATAGCTGAGTGGTCAGTGTGCACAAAAGTAGAATAACCAGTGATATAGTGTCGAAATTTATTAATGGCATAAATTACTGCAAGTTAGTATGTCATACACTTCATCTTCCCTAATGCATCTTTGGATTTCCTGATCAATCCCTATGTAGAAAAGACACCCACTTATCCAGCTATACCTGGCACTTTGTTGAACAATTCTTCTCTTTTCTCTGTATGACAGGTGTGATGGTAATTTTCCTGCAACTAAATAATTGGCAATATCTGCATACCATGGAGAGTGAGCAGAAACTGCAAATAAATACTCATCAGGAAAAGAATCATCTACTGGAATATTATTATCAGTTTTTAACCATGAAAGGAAATCAGCCACCACATTTTCTTTACCAGGCCGATCTACAATTGTGATATCAAACTCCTGCAGTAATAATAGCCATCTGGTAACTCTAGCATTTGTGACAGATTTGTTCATTAAATAATTAATAGCCGAGTGGTCAGTGTGGACAAAAGTAGAATAACCAGTGATATAATGTCGAAATTTATTAATGGCATAAATTACTGCAAGAAACTCTTTCTCGGTAACTGTATAATTAAGCTCAGCAGGGGTCATGTTCTTACTGATAAAGTAGATAGCATAAGGAAGATGATTCTCCTCTTGTCCCAAGACAGCTCCAATTGCAGTGTCTGAAGCATCAGAAGATATATGAAAAGGGAGGGCCCAATCAGGTCCCCTCAAAATAGGAGTAGTAGATAACTGATGCTTGAGTTCTACAAAGGCTTTCTGACAAGAATTAGTCCACTTAAATTCAACATTTTTCATAAGCAACAAAAATAATGGAGAAGCTATCTTAGAAAAACTTTAATAAATCTTCTGTAATATCCAGCATGTCCTAGAAAACTTCTCACATCAGTTTGTGTTTTAGGAATAGGAAGATTCTGAATTACCAATATTTTAGATGGATCTACCTGAATACCTTGAGATGAAATAAAATGCCCAAGCACTACTCCTTCACTCATCATCATATGACATTTTTCGGTACTTAGGGAGAGGTGAGCTTGTATACATCGTTTAAGTACCTTCTCAAGATTTTGTAATGCATCTTCAAAAGACACACCATAAGGAGTAAAATCATCCATAAATATTTCCATAGAGTCATTCAACATATCAGAAAAAATTCCTATAACAGCCCTCTGAAAAGTTGCCGGTGCATTACATAGCCCAAATGGAAGAACTCTATAAGCAAAAGTTCCCCAAGGGCTAGTGAAAGTGGTCTTGTCCTGGTCTTGGGGTGCAATTCTAATCTGATTATACCCACTGAATCCATCTAGAAAAGAAAATAATTTCTTCCCTGCCAAACTATCCAACACCTGATCAATGAAAGGTAAAGGAAAGTGATCCTTTTGAGTAGCTTTGTTCAAGGCTCTGTAATCAACACATACTCTCCATTTACCGTTTTTCTTAGGGACAATTACCAATGGGGAAACCCATTCACTGTCAGATATGGGGTATATAAATCCTGCATTAAGAAATTTCTGAAGTTCTTCTTTAACAATTTCCCGTAAATTAGGGTTCATTCGTCTTTGGGGTTGACAGATTGGTCGACATCCTTCTTTAATATAAATTCGATGAGTACATAGTTCAGAAGAGATTCCTTTCATATCCATGTAATCCCATGCAAATGCTTCCTTATTTTCACGTAATAACTTCATTAACTGCTGTGTTTCAGCAACTGTTAGATCAGGATTTATGTTTAATGTCTTGCCAGGTTTGATTTCGACTGTTATGCTTTTAGATGAGATGGTGGTTAATGTCTGAGATAAGTCTTCAGATTCAATATTTTCTTGGGTATCTGTTTCAAAAATTGCAGTCAATTGATTGTGTGTTTCAACAATTATAGAAGAAGGTTCACAAACAAAATTATTAATTATTTCATCCTCTGTATTGTCTTTAAGAGCTAAGGCTTGTCCAATAGTTAGAATGGGCTGAACAGCATTATCATCATAATCCATCCACATAGAATCTTCATTATTAATTATGGGTGTAGCATGAGGATAAAGAGTAAGATGTTTGGTTTCATAACCATTAGAAATTGTCATTGAACCAGATCTGCAACTAATAAAGGCATCAGCTGTGGCCAGCCATGGCCTCCCCAGAATTAAAGGATGTCCCCCCAACTTTGTTTTAGTTTGCAATACAACAAAATCAGCTGGGTAATATTGAGTCTCAAATCCGTATCTTTTCCATACACTTTTATAGTCTTTTTCATCCACTTGAACCCTCCCAAGTTGTCAATATCATTGTATATTAATTGCAAAAGAGCATCTAACATGGTTTTTTAAATTCATATTTTTGTGTCTCATTGCTTGATTTAGATTTTACTCATTTAGTCATGGGAATTTGCCACTTTTCCACACTGCCACAACTTTCCGGCACCCAACTTGTGAAACTCTATGTTACAGGTGTCTTCAGGAGAAACGAGCCACATGGGCAAGTCAGAAATGATGTGGACATGGATCGTGTCCTATTGGCTCGAGCAAATTCATCCAGGGAGGCTACGGTCAAAGGTGGCCAAATGGAAGTCAACCGTAGAGTTCCACGGTGACAGGACTCTGTTTCGTGTCACGTGGAGATCTATATGGCCGTTTCTGAATTGCGGAAGACAAATCAACATTTGTACATGGCCCCATAGCCGAATTCAAACATCCACTCCTCATAGATTTACTCTCCAACGCGGCCATGATCCTAGATCTTTGGACGTAATGGTTTACGTGTTCTCCATCAGCATAAACTTCAGGGAATTAGTTATATTTTCTTTGTTATAAATAACGCGTTTGCATATGCATATTAGATTAGTTTCTGTTAGTTTTTATTAGTCTGCTCTGTAATGTAATTACGTTGCCACTGTGTCGTAATATCACCTTTCTGTTATGACTGCATTTTAAGATAAGAAGACTTTGTTTCCAAACGTAATTCGTACTTGAAGATTGTTGCCAAGGCTGGTGTAGAGGGCCCCTGCACTCGCCAAGGTTCTGTGCATTATTGTATAGTTCTTGTTTTATTTCTTTAAAGCTCATTGTGCCATAATCCATTCACATGTTTATGCATTGCATCTTTCATGGTATATATGCTTCATTTCTGTTTATAATCTTTCATGCTTTCCATTTTTCTTCTGTTTTTCATGTTTTATGTTATTGATCACTGATCAGTGTTCTTGTTTCAAGTTATAAATAGGCAGCCCGGGCATTTGCATAACTTTTTGACTAATGACATGGAATTAATATTGTTCTGCTGCTAATTTTCTTTTCTTAGTTTCTGTTTAATTTCAGTACTGCTTTGTTCATTTCAGTTTTGCTCATTTGCTTCAGTAGTTAGATTTAGATATATTAAATTTCTCATAACATCTTCAGTTGCCTCCGAAAGCCACAGCTGGACTGATGGTGAGGGATTGAATTATGGATAAAATCATAAAAGAAGGGAAAAACTTGATAACTTCTTGAAGTATGCTCTCCTCTTACACCTAGTGTGATCTGGAGGATCAGAAAAGAGAGTTATTGGTTTAGTAATTTCTTAAGTATGCTCTCTTCTTGCACCTAGTGTGATCTGGAAGATCAGAAAGAGAATTATTAGCCCAAATTTTTAAAAAATAAAAAATAAAAAATGACATGCATAGAGCAAGAGATTCTAGGGGAAGGTTTATAGCTAAAGCCAAGAGTTTGATTTTCACAACTCCATCTTCTTCAAGGCATAGACAAGAATCACCACCATCTACCCCTAGCCTTAAGATTTTTGGAATTCAAGGAGCAACTGAATTAGAGGATTCTCCTATACCACCTACTAAATCTCATTTAGAAAAGGAAGAGACTCCCTCTCATCCTCCCTTGATAGAAAAACCAGAGGAATTTAAGGACTCTAAAGAAACTATCATGGAAGAGGAAATAATAGATGGATTTGGAGGTAGAGGTAGAGGTAGAGGAGGAGGAAACAATGGAGACAACAATGGTGAAGGAAATAATGGAAGAAATAGGGAAGGAGACAACTTGTTTGGATTCCCTATAGTTGATGAGGAAACTCATACAACGATGAAAAATATCTCACCATCTATTCTCCCTAACTTTTATGGATTGCGAAGTGAGGATCCTGAAACATTTCTGTTTGAGTTTGAAGTTGTGTGCCGAACTTATGACTATATGGAAGACTCTCAAAAACTCAAACTGTTTCCTTCAACATTGAAGGGATCTGCTTTAAAATGGTTCATGGGATTAGCTACTCAATCTATTAGGACTTGGAATGATATGAAACAAAATTTTTTGGATAGATACTTGGACTATTGTATGCCCACCAATCACAAGGATGAGGTATTCAAAATGATGCAAAAAGAAGATGAAAATTTGGAAGATTTACTTGAAATATTTCAATACAACTTAAAAAGAGCAAAGATGAGAAACTTAGATGATGAAACCTTGAAAGCCCTCATATTAAAAGCCATTAGAGATGAATGGATATATATTTTAAACATGATGGGGAAAGGAGACATTTCTCAACTTCCACTTCGTGATATAACAGAACTATGTGTCCATCTCTTAAGAGGAAAATCTAAAACAGGAAAAGGGCCTAGGGATCCTTCTCTTATTAGGGCTAACAAATCTGCAACTGGATCAGTAAGTAGGGCATAGATTGGTAACATGCTTGATGAATTCAAAACTGATATCTTAGGGAGCCTTAGTGAACAACTAGACACCCTTAAAATCCAAAACAAGCAGAAAGCAGAAACAGATGCTTTAGCTATCTTTTGTCCAAAATGTAGGAAGAAACATGCTTTAAGGGAATGTCCCTTGGATGCAAAAGTTGTAGAAACATGTATGATTTGCTCAGAGAATCATGAGATCAAGGATTGTCCTTCAATTCCTGGACTCAAAGTTGTTTTTCAAGAAGACCCAAATTTAGTAGAATCTCTCTGTTTTGTTGCAAGAAGACCTTGGCAGGGACAACAAACTCAAGGGTTTAACAACCCTATGAATCTTCAAACCCCACCAAATTGGAACCCTTGGCAACAACCTTGGCCCCAACATCAAAATCCATATCAGCCATGGGTACAAGGGATGCAAAATCCTTATGGGAGATTTGCTCAATTCTATCAATATCCTCCATCTTTTCAAAATCAACAAGCTCCACAACTTCCAAACACAAATCCACAACTTTCATTGCCATTTCCACAACAACAACCTTCTCAACAAAATCCAAATCCTCAACTTATGCTCCCATACCAACAAAAGACAAATCAACTTCCAGCTCAGCCATTGCCAAATCCTAACAATAAGAATCCTCAGAATACTTACATGGTAGAAGGACAACAATTTCCTACCTATATGATTGTTCCTCTCAACGATGTACAACTAAGATCTGGTAGAGTTTTAGAAAAACCTTCTATAGATATTCAAGAGCAAGATACCTCTGAGGAGGACTCTCTTCAAGTCAATAAGGGTTCTGAGGAAGAATCTCTTCAAAATTCAAAAAGAAAAAAGAAAAAGAAAAGCTAACATCCACAACTCCTATAGTTGAGCAACCTGTATCTTCATCTACACCTCCTTTTCCGGAAAGACTACAAATTGATAAGGGGGTGGAAAAAAAAATCTTGTTGCCTAACTATGACTTTCTAGATGAATTGAAGAATGTTTGTATCAAGATTCCATTGCTACAAGCCATTCGAGAAATTCCTATTCTATCAAAAACCATAAAGGAGTTGAGTTTCAAAAGACCAGGAAGGAAACTAAAAGACACAAGAAGAATCCACCTGGTAGGAAAGATTGCAGATATTATGATGGGAAAAATTACCATGCAGAAGTATGTAGATCTGGGAAGTCCAATTGTCAAGACACATATAAATGGGATAGAAATTCCAAACACATTGATTGACTTAGGGGCTGCTATCAACATTATGAGTAGACAGACTATGGATCAGCTTAAACTTCCTAACCTTATTTTTACACCTACTTTACTGCAACTTGCAGATCGATCAATTATTAAACCAGATGGTGTATTAGAAGATATTTCAGTCTCCTTATATTCTTGGGAATATCCAGTAGATTTTATGATTTTGACTCCCAAGAGTAATCTAGGAGGGCACCCACTTATCTTAGGAAGACCTTGGCTAGCCATAGCTGATGCTTTCATTAGTTGTAGATCTGGGGATATGTACATTTCTAATGGTAATTCAACAAAGAAATTCAATTTGTATCCTCCAGCAAAAGCAATCACAGAAATAGGAGACAATGAATGGGTTGATGATGAGGACACTATACAACCTGTCTTTACCATTTCTGAAATCAGTGAGGATAGTCAAATTCTGAACACATTAGAAAATTTTGAGACATCTTCAGAATATGACTCCACACAATTTCAGTTGGAATCTGACATAGAATATTTATCATCAAGACAAATGTCTCTTTACTCTATGGAAGAGTTTGGTAGTTCTACTATTGAGATTTTTCCAGGAAAAACATTGAATATCAACAAACATTTGGAAAAGTCACAACAAGAAGAACTAACCAAAATCTTGCAAAAACATTCTACCGCATTTGCATGGGAGTATACTGACATGAAAGGTATTGATCCTAAGACTTGCATCCATCATATCTATATTGAGGAAAACAGTAGACCAATCAGACAACCTCAAAGAAGGATGAATCCAAATCTTAGGGAGATAGTGAAAGAATAGCTCCAAAAACTACTCAATGTAAACTTGATTTATCCAATTTTAGATAGCCGATGGGTTTCTCCTTTGGTTATAGTACCTAAAAAGAATGGTAAAAGGAGGGTATGCATTGATTACAGGGAATTGAACAAAGCAACTTTGAAGGATCACTTCCTTTGCCTTTTATCGATCAGGTATTAGACACATTAGCAGGTAAAAAGTACTTTTCATTTTTGGATGGTTTTAGTGGCTATAATCAAATTCAGGTAGCACCTGAAGATCAAGATAAGACCACATTTACTTGTCCATGGGGAACTTTTGCCTACCGAGTGCTTCCTTTTGGGTTATGTAATGCACTCGCAACATTCCAAAGAGAAGTACTAGGAATTTTTTCTGATCTAATCCATGATTGTGTAGAGGTTTATATGGATGATTTTACAGTTTATGGTAATTCATTTGAAGAAGCATTAGAAAATTTGGAAAAAGTTCTTATAAGATGTAAAGAAACAAACCTTTCATTAAGCCATAAAAAATGCTTTATGATGTTTACCGAAGGGATTGTTTTAGGACATCATATTTCAGGAGATGGGATTAAGGTTGATAGATCAAAAGTTGAAGTCATCTCCAAGTTGCCTATTCCAAATTGTCAAAGAGATGTTAGAATTTTTCTAGGATTTACTGGTTACTATAGAAGATTTATAGAAAACTTCACTAAAATTGCATCTCCACTCTTCAAATTGCTTACAAAAGACTGTGAATTTAAATGGGATCTTGATTGTCAATCAGCTTTTGAAACTTTGAAACAAGAATATCTGAAGCACCTATCTTGAGAGGACCAAATTGGAAACTCCCTTTCCATATTTCTACGGATGCTTCAGATACAGCTCTAGGAGCTGTGTTGGGTCAAAAAGATTTAGTTCCTTATGCCATTTATTATACCAATAAAAATTTGACTCCCACAGAGTTGAACTATACTGTGACTGAAAAAGAGTTTTTAGCTGTTGTTCATGCAATTAATAAGTTTATACATTACATAACAGGCTATGAAAATTTTATTCATACTGACCATTCTGCAATTAGATATTTAATGAACAAACCTGTTACTAATGGCAGAGTGACAAGATGGCTTTTACTTTTGCAAGAATTCAATATTACTGTGTTAGATAGACCAGGAAAACAGAATACAGTAGCTGATTTCTTGTCTAGGATTCAGAATACTAAAGAAGATTCTCCTGTAGAAGATAAGTTTCCTGATGAATACTTGTTTGCAGTAACTATTAAGACCCCTTGGTATGCAGATATTGCTAACTATTTGGTTACAGGGAAACTACCTTCACATTTATTTTCAAGTGAAAAACGAAAAATTATTCAGGAGAGTTCAAAATATTCATGGATTTCTAACGAATTTTTTAAAACAGGGCCAGATCTTGTGATCAGAAGATGTGTCAGGGAAGATGAAATGCCTGATATTCTTAAGGCATGTCATGATGAACCATGCAGCGGACACTTTGCAGACAAAAGGACAGCCTATAAAATCCTCTCTTTAGGATATTATTGGCCTTCCCTCTTCAAAGATGCAAAAAAATATGTCAAAAGGTGTGACAGCTGCCAAAGAGTAGGGAAACCTACCCTTTCAAATGAAATGCCATTGCAAACACAGGTACTCATTGAACCCTTTGAAAAATGGGCTTTAGATTTCACTGGACCTATTAATCCACCATCTAAGCAAAAGAAGTATATATTGGTTTGTACTGATTATGTTAATAAATGGGTAGAAGCTAAAGCATTAGTATCTGCTACTGAAAATTCAGTTGTTCATTTTCTTTATGAGGATATTTTTACTCGCTTTGGTGTTCCAAGAGAAATTGTGACAGATCAGGGGAGCCAATTCACATCTAATTTGGTGGAGAAGTTGATGGAAGAATACAAAATCAAGCACAGAAGATCTACTCCTTACCATCCACAAGCAAATGGTCAAGTGGAGTCCACAAATAAAGTTCTTGAAAGTATCATCACCAAAACTGTTCATCTACATAGAAGAGATTGGGCAGAAAGGCTTCCAGAAGCCTTGTGGGCCTACAGAACTACATGGAGGAATACAACAGGACATTCTCCCTATGAACTTGTTTATGGGAAAGAAGTCTTGCTCCCCATTGAGTTCCAAGTCAAGACCTTCAAGATAGCAGTTCAGCTGGGGATGGACTTATCAGAAGCCCAAAAGCATAGAATGGAGCAATTGAATGAGCTAGATGAGATCAGACAAGAAGCAATTTTAAGAACTGATCTAGTTCAATATCAAAGAGCTAAATTGCATGACAAGTACATCAAAGAGAAGAAGTTTCAAGAAAGAGTTTGGGCATTGTTATTTGATTCCAAGTTTAAAGATTTTCAAGGAAAATTTCAGACTCATTGGCTTGGGCCATATGAGATTGACAAGATCTTTAGCAATGGAGTGGTAAGAATCAAGACCATTGATGAGTTTCAAACTCCTCTTATTTTGAATGGCCACAGATTGAAATTTTATCATAAGCCACTCTCAAAAGAGGATTTTGTCAAAGTGTTTCAAGAGAATTCTGCAAT